>CAUYON010014090.1:0-12498 GCA_963573935.1 Arctocebus calabarensis
CAAAGTGCATGCTGCTGTTTTGAAGGCTCTGAGAAGTCCTGTGCTAAAGAAGCTTGTTTCTTTCATGTTGACCCGGCTTTTCTAAAACTCACAGAACATGGAGCTGAGCGGGAAGCTGTCATTTCCCCTAAAGTTTAAGCGTTCCACTGGGGACAGCCAGTCGGTAGGTTGCAATTTTTTTTTTTTTTTTTTTTTTGAGACAGTGCCTAAAGCTGTCTCCCTGGGTAGAGTGCTGTGGCATCATAGCTCACAGCAACCTCCAACTCCTGGGCTCAAGCGAGTCTCTTGCCTCCGCCTCCCAAGTAGCTGGGACCACAGGCACCCACCACAACGCCCAGCCATTTTTTGGTTGCAGCTGTCATTGTTGTTCTGGCGGCCCGGGCTGGATTCGAACCCGCCAGCTCAGGTGTACATGGCTGGCGCCTTAGCCCCTTGAGCCACAGGCTCCGAGCCCGTAGGTTGCAATGTTGATGGCCGCCACCCTGTGACATCATAGATGATATCAATAGTGGTGCCAAATGCCCAGCTCCTTACAAAGTACAAAGGACAGTGTTTCAGTAAAGGATCATTTGACAACCTCCCCCCCCAAGGCTTTTAAGCTAGTGCTAGTATCTTTGTGTTAGCTCTGCCTTTGTGTCCCTTGAGGAAGTTAAGAGCTGCGACATTTTGTTCATTTGTTCACAGTTTATTCATGTAGCACATGCCCAGTGGAAGCAGCGGAGATGGTGTTATTCCCGCTGTGTGTGGTGAGGGCTACCTGGGGTCTAGGCCCTGAGACTCCTACCCTTGAAAGGCCAGGGTTGCGTCCCTCTTCCCTCCTGCCCCCCTCAGGAGGCTTTCCTCGTACTCCCCTGCCCTGGGGCTGAGGGCTCCTGCCTGCTGCCCCCTGTCTCCTGACACCCCAGTCCTGGATGCCCCTGGGAGAGGGCAGAGCCTCCCTCGGATGCACGGCCATTGCTGACTTTGGTGGTGGCCTCTTTGTGCGGGACAGTCCGCAGATGGAGGAATGGGTGGCCAAAGGGAGTGTTAGCAATAGGTCCAGAGGGGACAAATATGGCAGCAGGGCCAAGACAGATGTGGGGTGGGCAGTGGAAGGGCGCTGAGGGAGAGGGCCTGGCTGGCTGGGCTTTGGGCTGGTCTGTGCCAGGTCAGGGCTGGGAGGGCCCTTTGTCTTCCCCTCACCTGTCTGTCAGTGACAATATGGAGGTGACTTTTCCTGCATCAGGGCCTGTCGGCGCTTGTCTGAGGAGCAGGCTTCAGGAGGCGATTCCACAGGGCAGGGTGGGTCCTGGGCGGTCTCTCAGAGCTCTGTGTCCGTGGGAGTCAGGCGCAGGTGCGAGGGAGCTCGTCAGGTGCCTCTGCGACCTCGTCGCCTTGTGTTTTTGGAGTTTGCTGCCTGAGTTCCTTTGGGCGTGTGCTCTTGCAGCCCATGCCGAATGAGAGGGGAGAGGTGCATGTGGAGAGAGAATTTGGAATTTAAAAAGAAGCATGAAAAACGCCCGTCTTGGAGTCCAGACGGCATTTGTCACAGTGATAACGCCTGTTTTCCAAACAAAAGTTCCTCTGTGGACAAGGTCTCAGGACTTGTCTGCCCCCTCCAGCGTGGCTGGATCATGTTTCCTTACATCACGATAGGGAAGGTTCAGAGTTCATGCTGGCAGGGCCAGGGCGGGATGAGTTATTCCTGCTGTTCCTCGGCATGTCTGGAGCCAGCTGACCCTTTGTGACCTCATAGCCTTCGGTCCAGCTGTGGCGCCTGTCTGGACACATCAGTCTCTCCAGGAAATGGGTGGGCGGCTCATCACTTCCTGCCCCCCCCTGCAGTGTGAAGAGCAGCCGTCTTAACCCCCAACCCCAAGCTTGGTACCCTGTGCCCACCCTCTGGGGTGTAGAGGGCCTCAGGCGGTCTCTGACCCTGGGCTCCTCACCTACGGAGGGAGGGCTCCTGGAGCATCTTCCTGGCTTGTCTGGAGACCGCTGGGGTAAGAGGGCGTGGAAGCCTCCCTCAGCAGAGAAGAAAAGGCAGGGGTCAGGTGGGACCACACCTCAGAAACGGGAAGGAAAGACCCTTCCTCTGCAGCCTGAGGTTCTGTGTCCACGGAAGTGGGAGAAAGCCAGGGAGCTGGTGAGGGCAGTGGAGGGGCACGAGCACTGGTGGCATCCGACTCTGTTGCTGGAGATCCTCGTGCCCCAGCGTCTGCATCTGTAACAGGGGAGACACAGTTGTGCTCATCTGCAGGTTGATTTTTAGGAGTCACTGAGGTAACATGACATGACAGAGTTGGCACTGAAGAAACCAATGGCAATCATTATTACATTATTATAGGAATAGATTCTGAAGGGTTCCAGTGAAATTCCTGGGGCTGGTTGCACAGGATTTACTTGGGGATATTTGCTGTAGAGGCCCCGTTCCCAGGTCTTCAGTGTCTCTGAGTGGGCAGGAGCCCTGCCTGGGGATGGGGTTTGTGTTCACCTGCTCCTGAGTCAGGAGCAGAGGTGGAGGGAGGCTGGGGGTACGGATGCACCTGCAGGAATCTGGGTGCTGGGCTTTCAGTTCCTCATCTGTCTGTTGGTACAATCGCGTCCTTCTTGGCGGGTTGACGTGTGAGATAGAAAATGGCCTGGAAGGCCTGGCAGACAGATAGCAGGCTCTAACTGAGAGCTGCTCCCTCTTTTCCTTTCCACTGAAGTGTGCGCCGGGTTGGACCCTGTGAAAGTCCCTTCTTTGGCTGGGAGCAGGCCCCGGGAAGGTGTTCGCAGCGTGGCGTGCTCAGAGCACCGCTTGCTTCTCCAGGGGTGGAGTGGAGTGCAGCGCCCAGTGCAGTGCAGTAACTGTCTTACCACTCATGCTCGGTGCCCGGAGCAGGGTGCAGGATGCAGGACTGGGGTGCAGGTGGGCTGTTTCTGGTGCCCAGGGGCGAACACTTTCAGCAGGGATGTTTTTATTCACATTCGGCCTCTGAGGAGCCAGCCCCCCTCCCTGTCTGCTGCTGGTGAGAGGGTCAAACAATTACGGGTCTCCTCATTTCCGAGCCAACTGGGAAATTAAATCGCATCTCCATCATCGTACTATTAGTAATTTTCAAGAAAGAGGTAATTGAAAAGAAACTTTTTAATACACTTACCAAATTGGCATGGGGGCACAGGAGCAGCAGGGGCTTCTCCCCACCTTCTCCTCAGCCCCTACCCCCACCGTGAGAGGTCATGTCCGCCTTGCTTCTCCAGGGTCACCCCGCTCCTGCAGGGGAGGCCAGCATGGGCTCTGGCTCCCATCGCCTGGACTTTAGCCATGGCTTGTGTCCAGTAGTCCAGCTGTGCGGCCCTCAGCGAGTTCTTCCTGTCTTTGAGCCTCTTAGCTTCATCTGGAAACAGAGACTTCAGTACACTTCCTGTTGCTGTGAGGAAGGGACTGTCTAGGAAGTGCTGGGCCCATCACTGCCACCGTCATACCGTCATGCCTGATACCATGGTTGGTGCTGAGTGCTGCTGGTATACCTCAGGGCCCAGTTCATGTCTGTCCCAGCATTCCTCGAACTTCGAATCCGCCCAGGTTCTTTCTCCCAAACTCTTTTAACTCTCATCTGAGCCACGTATTTGGCATGTTTTTTATTAAAAGTTGCAGCGTCCATCACGGTGCAATAACAGATTTCCCTCTAACACTGGTGATCGTGGGCGTGTTCCTCTGCTAAGTGTCTACTTTGTGCCAGGCCCTGTGCTCAGCGCTCCTGTGGATTATTTCTTGTTGTGTGTTTGTGAGTGTGTAGTTCTGCCTGTTTGGAAGTGTGTGTCTGATCGTTCATGAGTTCTGAATGTGTTAGTTACAGTGTGTGGAAGGTAGTGTGCATGTGTGTGCAAGCCTCTAGAAGGCCACTTGGCTGGGCAGGTCCTGGCTGATGAGAAGGTGCCTCATGCTGCCTCCTGCCCCCTCTGGCCCTGCAGGGGTGGAGGGTTTTGGATCCTTCTCCTTGGAAGGAAACCTGGCACCCAGAGCCAGTGGGTCTGACTCCAGGCGCCACCCACTCTGTGTACTAGTGTATTCAGGGACCAAAATCATACAGGTGTCGGCCCCATATGAGGCTCCCTCACTCTCAACTTTCACATTCTCAGCCCCTCAGAACGTCCACTGTGCTCCCTGATGGCTGCCCGGCCATCCCTGCCTCCTTTTCTCCAGGAGCCTGGCTGCCTCCTGTTGCTGGAATGCTTCCTCTGTCCCCCCTTCCACTCACCGTGGTAGCCCCCCAGCTGCAGCTCTGATGACCGTTTCCATGTCCACTTTCCTAGCTGGTCCAGGAGTCACTGAGAATGCCAACAACCCTTGTCTTTCTGTCCCAGCTTGATGCTGGTGCCTGGTGTGATTATTGAGGCTCTCAGGAGCTGTGGCTGAATGACACCAGAGAAGGTGTTTCATATTTGGAGTTTGGGGTCCTTGTGCCGAGGACAGCCACATGCTGCTGGCTTCCTGATGGGTAGGTGAGTTGAGGCAGGAATGAGACAGGTGGGACCTGGATGCGATTTCTGGTCTGTTCCTCTCCTGTATCTTGGGCTGAGAATCTCAAGAATCTTTAGTTTCCCCATCTTGAAAATGGGCTGGCAACCCACAGCTTTGCGTAGTTCAGGGAAGTTTGCCAATGGAACATGTTCAGCAGTGTGCCAGGTGTCGGGTGGGCTTTTCTAAGTGTTATTATTATTATTTTAATTTTAGATAAGAGTGTTATTTTGTTGCCCTCAGTAGAGTGCTATAGTGTCACAGCTCACAGCATCCTCAAACTCCTGATTCTCTTGTCTCAGCCTCCTGAGCGGCTGGGACTACAGGTGCCTGCCACAACGCCTGGCTTTTTTTTTAAAGAGATGAGGTCTCCCTCTAGCTCAGGTTGGTCTTGAATTCGTGAGCTCAGGCAATCCACCCGCCTCGGCCTCCCAGAGTGCTAGGATTACAGGAGTGAGCCACTGCTTCGGGCCATAATTATTATTATTGTTTGGGCCCAGCCATCAGTGCTGACCCCACCTACCTGCCAGGCTGCTGTCCATATGCTTAGACTCTCACCTGCCGAGTTTGAGTTGCGTCCAGACTTTGGTTGTGAGTTCCATCTTTGCTCAGGCCTGGACTTACCAGGAATCCTCGTTTTGCCTGGCCACATGTGGCTCTGTGGCAGTGAATCAGAGAGAGTCTTTGGAATGCTGCCTGAATGAACTGGAAAGGGCACATGAACTTGATCCTGCCCTGGAATACCGTTCATTGGCTTTTCATGAGCCCAGGCTTTGCAGGGTCTCCGTGGGCTGGCACAGAGGGTGGTGGCCAGCAGCTCAGGCAATGCCCTTCCCTGCACCCATCGGCCCATCAGCAGGTGTCTTGTGGGTGCCATCTGGGCTTAGCAGTCTGTCCCACTCGAGCTAAAGCTGTGTGGTGGGGCCAGTGCTGGGCTTGGGGTGGATGCTTGCCTTGCCCCACCAGCTGTGACCACAGACTCATGTGAATGTTGGCTTTCACATCTGTAAAATGACCAATGAGGCTGTTACCAAAGACCCTCCAATTTACAAGGAGTCTATAATTCTAAGGGGTCATTTAAGGACCTTTCCTTTTCTTGGAGACTTTTGCAGGCTCTCGTGAAGACAGGACACAGCCTATTGGAAGCCACACGCTCTGGAAGAGCAGTGTGACTTAGTGTGGCTCCAACTGTTGCTGTGGCTGGGAGGTCATGAGTCCTTGCTTGGGGGCCTAGGCATGGTTGTCTTGCAGGGGGCTGTGTACATACCAACATCAGGCTGCCTGATGCAGACGTAGTGGCTGGGGGCGGGGGTGCTGTGACCAGCAGCACTTGTCTGCTCAGCTTGCACTAAGTCCTCTTCCTTTCAGGGGGCTGCTGTGCTTGTTGGGCCAGCACTTCTCAAAGTTAGGAGAAGAGTAGAAGCTGGTGATAGAGCAGGCAGTGTGGCCCTCCCTCCTGATCAGGGCCTCCAGAGTAGAAGCCCATGGTCCTCGCAGACTGCATACTCATACTCTCTCCCAACTGGCCTCCCCTGTTTCCAGAGTGGTCCCTGTCAGATGCTATGTGGTCACGCCACTCCCTGGCTTGGGCTCCCATTGCCCCTACTCACAGATGGAGGCTGGTGGAGGCTCGGTTTTGTCTCCTGGGCTATGATTGTTTGGTTAGTAAAAGCAGGAAGGAACACATGGGCAGTTAGGGAAAAGTGCTGTGATTGATTAGTGATGCCTGCCACGGACCAGGAGGGGGTTGCCAGTGCTGGCCCTGTGCACACTTCGGGACAGGATACTGTTCACGTTCTTAGGTCAGTCCCAAGGGTCGCCTTCCCTTCCCCTCTCCAGGTTCCCAAGACTCAAGATCCTGTTGTATAGTTCATTACTGGTCTCCTTGTTTTTTATCTCCACTCAGCATAGCTTTGGGAGGGCACAGAGTACCAGTTACTTTGCTATCCACAGGGGCGAGCACCCAGGGAGCACTCTGTAAATGGCAGTGTGAATGTTTTACTAGAAACAATTATTCTGAGTCCCCAGGAATACCAGGCTTACTTGTAGGAAGGAGCTCTGCCAAGCCACCCCAGGCCTAGCTCTTGACACTTGCTGGGGGTGGGGTGGGGGGATTTCTATCTTCTGTTTTGGACAGATGTTTTAGAATATTACAAATAAACAGTCCATGTGCAAAGTTATAATGTGGGAAGTTCAGGAAAGTATAAATGAAGAAGGAAAAAAAGGCATTGTCCATGCTATTCTTCAGCAGTGAGGACAGGTGACAGGTACATTTCCTTCCAGGGCCCTCCTCCATGGCTAGGACAGTCTCCTGCACGCGTAGCTTTATGTCTTAGATTCCTTACTTAATATTTTAACATTGCGTTTCCCAGGTTGTATAAATCTGTAAATATTATTTTCGATGGCTAGTACCTATCACTTGGACAAGCTGTGATTACTTAACCAGCCCCTATTTTTGGCCACTTGGAATTCTTTTCACTATTTTGTCAGTATGTGTTTTCCTTTGACAAACAACTCTGTGGGGGACGGGTTCTGATATCTCTCTGTAGATTGCTCCAAATGGAACAAGTGGGTCAGAGCAGAACATTGTCAAGGCTTGAATGAAGTTTGTTAGGGCGCTTTTGGGGAAGAAGGGAAGACAGAGCGGGTCCTGGGGCACAGGCCTGCAGCATCCACGCAGGTTAGGTTATCAGTGTGCCCGATGGTGAGCCGCCTCCTGGGACTCTGCTTTTCGGAAAGAGGAAATGCAAGCTGTGCAGCCTGGGTGGGGAAGAGTCCTGCACATTATGTGGGGCATCCCGTCACCCGCAGTGATGGCTTGCGCAGGGATGGGAAAGCCATTGGGGGCTCCTCATTCAGCCTTACACGTCAATGTGCCCCCATCCCTTTTTTCTGGATGCTGGACACTGGCACTGTCTCTTGCTGCTGCTGGCTGTGCCAGGCCAGGCGTTGGTTGGTGCTGAGAAAGAAGAGAAGACAGACACTGCTGCCCACTGAGCAGCTGCCTTCAGGTAGCTCCCAGGTTGGGGGAGTGGCCAGGGCAGCAGAGCTGCGTGTGCAGACGTGTGAAGACTGTGATGCTGGCAGCACAGCCTTGCTCAAAGTGGGGTAGGACAATGAGCTGGGCAAGGGGCACCATCGTGGAGGAGAAGAGCTTGAATGGTATTGGAGGCCCACGGGAGCTTGCTGGGGGTGGTCCTCTGAGACGAGGGACCTCACCCTTTTTCCTTTCTGGGTCCTCCCTCTTCTCTCTCCCCTCCCATTGCCCTTCACCCATCACTTACAAGCATCCTGATTTTGAGGCGAGGAGCAGGTTCCCTGGTACCATCTGAAGATCTAGAAGAGCATCGTTAAGTAACATCAAGGCTGCCTCCCTGCTATCTGTATAGATCCAACCCAGAGAAATATGCTTTGCTCTGAAACCTGTTCATTTCAGGTGAAAGCTTTTCATTTTGGGGGCAAATAACTATTTTATTGACATAAAATTCATGTACTATAACATTCACCCCTTTAAAGTGGTTTTTAGAAAATTAACCAAGTTGTGCAACCATCACCATTATCTAAATGTTCTAAACATTTTTATCAACCCCCAAACCTGTACCTATTAGCAATCACTCTCCACCTCTGGCAATCACTAATTTACTTCCTAAGATGACACCCTTTTGTGTGTATTTGTTGCGCAGATTCCTAGACAAGAAGTCAAAAATTGATAGCCTATGGCTTGTAAATGCCTTAGGCCTACACTCTGTTTTAAAACTCGGGAATTTTAAAATATAACCCCCATCACTGATTCTTAGAGAGTCTAGTACACTGTGCCCTCATCCTTGCCTGGGAAGAGCTGGCCAAAGGGGAGCAGTGGCAGTGATTTTCAGTAGGGCCTGTGGGCTCCAGTTTGCCTCAGTCCTCACCACTCCCTATTGCCCCTGTCCTGCCTGCTCCCCTGCCTGACTCTGTAGGCATGGGAATTGGCAGTCCTTGCTTCTTTTGGTGGATGGCACATTGCCAGCTATTTCTTGGCCTTTCCACCCCAGACCAAATTCTGCCCATAGCCTGGGTTTCTGTGAGAGCCCACTTGATTAAGGCCAGGCTTAACATCTCTTTTCCCAAGAACAGATCTGTGTGGGAGGTCAAGGAATCATCCTCTAGACAGCTCTCCATCTAGAAATGCTGCCTCTTGCTAGGATCAGCAGGCTCCAGGATGTGGGTATGGTGGGACCTTGCTGTTCTGATCTCTCCCTGGCTGCCACCTCCCCTTCCATGGCAAGTTCTCTGCTCTATACTAATTTTGTCTCTGTGTAGACATGAGCCTGCTCAGCATTTTAAGCCATTTAACCTACTGTGATTGAAGCTGTGGCAATTAAATTTTAATTGAGATGCATGCTGCTTAAGCAGACACAAGACCGCTACAGCTATTGCTAATTAATTTTCTTCCGAAATGACAATATTTAATAATTATGCTCCATGACGTTCATGTTATTTATATAGTATAGCCTTACCTCTCCTGGTGCCGTTCCTTGGTATCCGTGTAAGGATGGCTTCCAATGTGGACAGCGAGGTTCCACCCTGCCGGTGAGTGAGACCCTTTTCCTGGTATTTGGAGGAGCCCACCAGTGTCTGCTGTGGAGTAGAGAAGCTGTGCTCCACAAGCACCTCTTAGAAAAACACTGACAGGCTCGGCGCCTGTGGCTCAAGGCGCTAAAGCGCCAGCCACGTACACCTGAGCTGGCGGGTTCGAATCCAGCCTGGGGCCCGCCAAGCAACAATGACAGCTGCAACCAAAAAATGGCCGGGCGTTGTGGCAGGCGCCTGTAGTCCCAGGTACTTGGGAGGCAGAGGCAGGAGACTCACTAGAGCCAGGAATTGGAGGTTGCTGTGAGCTGTGATGCCACAGCACTGTATCCAGGGTGACAGCTTGAGGCTCTGTCTCAAAAAAAAAAAAAAAAGAAAGAAAAGCACTGACATTTCTCACCAGGGTTCTCCCCACAGAGCAGTTAAGGGTTCCTGGTTTGCTCAGCCAGGGAACAGCCACCCCAGTTTTAAAAAGTCTAATCCTTGAGGCAGTAGACCAAAGTGCTGGAGAGCCTCGGATTCAGTGGAACCTTGTGGACTTGGGTGTAAAATACGAACATGGCAAGCGGTTCAGCCTCCTCACGTGTCCAGGGAAGAGCAGGGCCTCCCTCTGGGACATGTGAGGCTGGCAGAACACGGATGTGGTGCTGCACAGGGTGTGACCCAGAGGCACCCCTAGCCATGGAATTGGCAAACCTACCCCTTCCCCTGGGCTCTGTCACTTTGTTCCCCCATTCAGCCTTCCCCACCATCGAGGCAGGGCCCCAGCAGGCACCCTGAGCGGGGGGCTGACCTGGCCATCATTTTTCCAGGGGTGGAAGCTGCTGAGCCTGGGCCACAGCCATCAGGTGCTGGTGGGGGAGAGAAGAGATGGGAGGGGCAGTGGGCCCCTATTAGGGACTGGGCCTTACACACTTGGTATTCCTGGTGTGGGTCATGTTATTCCTTCTTTCCCGATGGGGAGACTGAGGCTCAGAGAGGTTGGGCACCATTAGCCTTGGCCTCCAGCTCTGTCTGGCTCCAAGCCTGCCCCTTTCTTGACTGTTAGCTTCTAAGGGGAGGCCCGGCGGGCTCTGGGAAGGCTGGTCCTCAGTCAGGTCACTAGCCTGGCCTCCTGCTTCCCCAGCGTGTTCAGTGGCTGAATGGGTGGATATATCTCCTCTGGGTTCCCGGCAGAGTCCTAGCTCTCTTTAGGCTGTGGGCCTGCTTCTCTCTCTTAGACATGCCTGGGGTGATGGAGGGGGTCTGCTTGGGGTTGGGGGTACCACAATGAACCTGGGGGGTGGCAGGGTGGGATGTAGGAGGCCCAGCCGAGATCTAGGACTTAGTCCTGAGCTCATCCCTGGGTATAGCTAGTTTCTATGAGGTTGAGAGAGAAGGTGGCTGTGTGAGAACTGGGAGGCCTGGGGAAGAGCAGGGCACAGGAATCTAGGCAGGCCTGTCCCCCAGAGGGGCCAGAGGTGGAGTGGGAATAGGTGGGAAGGGCCCAGCTGTTAAGCATCATCTCGGGGCCACCCCTCGTGTGGGGTGGGCATAGGGTCCGTGGGTCTGCCTGGGAGCCTGGACAACTCCCCTCCCACAGCCGAGAGCTCCTGGGAGGGGAGTTGTCCAGGAGGACTCTACCTGCTAGCCCAGCCTCCAGCAGTACAGAATGAGTGTCCAGCATGGAGTGCTGCTGTTGGGGTGTGTGTGCACATGTGCATGGATGTGTGTGAGCCTGTGAGCGTGAACCGGAGTGACTGTGAATGTGTGAGTGTGAGAAAGTTTGTGTATGGATGTGTGCGGCCGTGCGTGTGATAGTGTGAGAGTGCAGGCGTGTGTGTGAGCCAGTGTGACTGTGTTAGCCAGTGTGTGAGCCGATTTGACTGTGTTAGCATGTGTGAATGCTGTGTGATGAATGTGGGAGAGGGAGTAAGCGTGTGTGTGGGTGAGGCCAGTGTGAATGTGGTAAGGGGAGGGGAGGCAGTGGCGTGAGTCCCCGGTCGGGGGTTTGGGGCTGCAGTCCCCTGGGCTTATTTCCTGCTCTGCTGATCCTTCTCTGTCATTCCGAGCTCAGGGATGTGGAGCCCCCTGTGGACACGCAGATCTGCACCCCTACAACCAGGGAGAAGTGGGACAGCAGCTAAAGATAAAACTTGGGGAGTCCTGGCAGATATGTCATGTGAGGCATGCCTCCTTCGACAGTAGAGAGTGCCTTCAAGGCCATGCATCAAGCTCAGGATCCAGTGTGTGGACAGGGTGGGAGGACAGACTTTCTGGGTGCGGAAGTTGTGGAGGGGCCGTGGGAGGCAGGCATCGCCATGGGGCAGGGCCCAAGATTGTTCAGGAGCACGGGCTGGTGGCATTGAACATCGGATTGGCAGCTCACAGCAGCTCAGCATAGCTAGATAAAGCTGAGAAAAGTCAGAGGAGGGAGGTGGCCAAGCGCCTACTGTAAACAGAGCCTCTGCCACCCAACTCACGGTTCTGCTGAGGCCTTGCGGCCTCTCGAGCTGATGGCCATGGAAGGAATGCTGTTTCTGTGGCAGCCCAGGCTCCTCCTCCTCAGTGCCTGGAAACATCTCTCTTCTCCTGTGACTCTGTGGTCCTGATTCAATCCCAGCAGCTCATGCTGTCACCCACACAGCCAGAGAAAACAATGAGGGGAGCATCGTGGGTTATGGGCTAGGTTCCTAGATCAGGTGATGCAGGGCATGTGAATGGGGCATCTGAGGGGCTGGCACGTGGGAGCTGGTGGACTGAGACAGCATGAAGTCACCTTAAGTCCTGTCTACCTGTGTTCAGTGTCTGCACAGCAGGCTGCGGGTGTGCCCAGGTGGGCAGGGCACAGAGGGCCTCTGCATGGCCAGGAAGATGCTGGACAACCTGGTATCACCCACACATAAACCCAGGACCACTGGCCTCTTTGTCTTGCCACCAGATTGGCTTGGAAATATAAGAATTTTGTAAAATATGCTCATTTTTTTTTTTTTTTTTTGAGACAGAGTCTCACTATGTCGCCCTCGGTAGAGTGCTGTAGTGTCACAGCTCACCGCAACCTCAAACTCTTGGGCTCAAGCTATTCTCTTGCCTCAGCCTCCCAAGTAGCTGGGACCATAGGCACCCGCCACAATGTCCAGCTATGTTTTGTTGCAGTTGTCATTGTTGGTTAGTTGGCCCGGGTTGGGTTTGAACCTGCCACCCTCAGTGCATGTGTCTGTCTGGCGCTGTAACCACTGTGCTACGGGTGCCGAGCCATATTTCTGGTTTTGTCATGGAAGTCTTGGGGTTGAACTAGAGGAGTAAGTCACCTGAGACCGGATCACACTTGATTTGGGCACTGGGCCACCAGATTTTCCCAAGGGAAATTAGAAGGTGGAGAATCTGGGTTAAGAAGCCCCAGACTCGGCTTGGCGCCTGTGGCTCAGCAGGTTAAGGCACCAGCCACGTACACCTGAGCTGGC
>CAUYON010014092.1:0-10664 GCA_963573935.1 Arctocebus calabarensis
GCAACCTCCAGTTCCTGGGCTCAAGCGAGTCTCCTGCCTCCGCCTCCCAAGTAGCTGGGACTACAGGCGCCCGCCACAACGCCCGGCCATTTTTTGGTTGCAGCGGTCATTGTTGTTTGGCGGGCCCAGGCTGGATTCGAACCCGCCAGCTCAGGTGTACGTGGCTGGTGCCTTAGCCCTTTGAGCCACAGGCGCCGAGCCCCAAGTCCCACTTTCTAATCAAGGAGTTGTAAGGATCCTTTTGGACAGTGGTCAGGAGGGACAGTGGCCTCCTGTTGGTTGTTAGGGCCAGGACAAAGGAATTTTTTTTTTTAAATTTCAAAATATTAAGGAGGTACAAATGTTTTTATTGCATGGATACCTTTTATTATCCTTAAGTCAGGGCTTTTAGTGTAGGACAAAGTTTATATGCCAGAAGAGAGGTGGGAACTGGCTGGAGGTGAGCCAGGGTCTGCGCGCGCGCGTGTGTGTGTGTGTGTAGGTGGGTGTGGTGTGAATCACAAGGGGAAGATAAGCTCAAAGCTTACTAACAGGTAACCAGCATTCATGATGTGACAGCAGGCCAGATGACTGAACGTAACATGAATGGGTAAATCCATATAAAGACCTTTGGAAAACCGAATAAGACTAGGGAACAGAAAAGAAAAAAAAAATAAGGGCAAAATGTTTTCTCCTTTTCCTGGTCTGAAAGACAGCTAGCCTCAGAATATTTTTGGCTTTTAAATTCTTTTATTAACAACATGTAGTTTCCAAAGATATATTATTTGGAGACCTAAGGTTGAGGGTAAATGATTATCAGTAGTGATGGTTAGAAAAACTGGAGCACCTGACTGACCCAGGGCTGACTCCCACTGCAAGTCGGCACGCCTCTGAGTCTGCTCAGAGTCAGAAAAACCCCAGGTTAGGCATGATCTGCAACCGTTCATTTGTGTGCCTGACGCTTGAGTGTATACTGCGTGCACTTAGAACCCTGACTAGGAACATAAAATCGAACTCTCTGTAATTGGAATCAGTTAACGACAAAATTGAAAACAGGGTTTGAAAGGCTTATGCTGGTTCAGCCTGAAGCCGGTAACATTAAGTCTGCGAAGGCAAATAAACCAGTTGATTTGAGCCATTCAAAAAGATTCTGGGGTGGTTGTCACAAATTGCTACAGTAGTTCAAAGAACTGGGAGTTCTTTACAGCTGATCTAGCCAAAAGCAACTGAATTGGGAGTTCTTTAAACTTTCATGGTTATTGAATTAGCTGGGATATAGCATCAGAGTAGTGATTGAGGAAAGAAATAAAGCATTTTAATTTGCAGGTATCTTCTTAAAGGGTCATTTTGCATACACAGAAAAACAATTGTTCCCAGAAAAATAGATAAAAAGAGTGTACGGGGGAGAGGTTACCTTCCCTGAGCATATACTCAAAGTAGACAAGCCTTTTAAAGGTAATATTAACACACTACCATGGCAGTTGATATTTGTGTGACAATGTCCATCCTCCTGTCTTCTTCCCTCATTTGTTACGGTAACAGGAGAGCATGGCCTAATCATACACAGGGCCACACAACCCAGTTCCAACCAGTTAGATGAAGTAGAAATTGTTGTATGGGTTTCTGAGAAAGTGGGTTTCTTAACAGTGGGGGCATACTCTTTGGTGCACACACACTGATGTGTTCTTTGTTCTTTTCTTGCTGCCTAGAAATAAGTTATAACAGCAGAGAGCCTCCCAGCCTGAGTACAAGGGAGACCCCCTTCACTACCAAAAACGGGGAAAAAAATTAGCAGGTGTCATGGTGGGCACCTGTTGTCCCAGCTATTTGGGAGGCAGAGGCAGGAGGATCGCTTGAGTCCAGGAGTTTTAGGCTGTAGTGAGCTATGATGAAGCCACTGCCCTCTAGCCCAGGTGCAACAGAGTGAGACTCTGTCCAGAAAAAAAAAAAAAATTAGAGGCACTGGTGTTGCTGTTTTCCAAGACTGAAGGCAAGGTAAGTCAAACAGCAGACACCTGGCATTTAACAAACAGCCTCTTAACTTTTTTGCTGTGGGAGAAAGATGAAACCCTCTTTGGATGAATCACTGTTATTCTGGATTTTCTCTACCAGTACCCAAACACCACTTCCGATTGATAAAGCTGTTTTCAGTATAATGAAGAGAAATCGGAGACAATCAAGCAAGAAGCAAGACTCTGAGCCCCATAGAATATTAGCCAAAGGGTGACAAGAATTTCAGCTCCATGGTAGCTCTCCATGGTCCCACCCGCAGGACTCCCAGCCAGCTTTGCTCTTCTGCTGATAGAACCTGCTACAGCGTTGAGTCTGACCAAAGGACACATCTACAGGATGGGTACCAAGTCTTGGGTTCTGTTTAATTAAGAAAATAGCTTAACCACTTGTATAATAAGGATACTATCTGTTTTTCTTATCTCACAGGGTGAGAAGAATCACTCTGGAGGAATCAAATAAGAAAAAGACAGGGAAATGCTCTTTAAAAAACTTAAAAAATAATATGTGAATGTGAAATGCCATGTTATTATTGTTCCCAATAGCTTGCTATTTGATTATTTTCACCCAGGTACCACTCAAAGCTTAAACCGACTCAACCACGGCGCTGATGCAAAAATCTGTATTTTCAAACACTCGTTTCCACAAATCTATTCTAACTAATTACCTTTACTGCAAGAATGAGAGGTAATATTTGCTTAACATGCTGACATCTGGAGTATGTGAAGCATTTATGCCTGAACAAAGTCATACTAAAGTTTCTTGATGTAATTTTCCTGCTAAATGTTAATAAAAGATAATCGCTACCATTTGTAAGTCATGTTAGATTTTACAAAGTACACATGGGCATATTAATTCCTTTGATTGTCGTAACAGCATTGATTCATGTTTCATTTACAGATGAAGAGCTAAAGCTCAGAAGAATCAGTACAGGAGGTTTACAAGAGCTGTGATGAGGGGAGACGCTTTCTCATGGTAATTATAGTACATGGGCAGATTTACAGACTCCATCACGACTCCCATTAACTTTTGGTGTGGCTGGACGTCCTTACAGATTTCTCCATTGTGACTGAGCACTCCACCTGCAGTGCCAGTTTGAGTCATAGAATTAATCTAAATTAACATTTGCTGAGTATGTACTAGGAGCTGGGTACTAGTTAGGCACCTTACCTGCTGTCAGTAGTCCCCATGACATATTATTACATACATTTTATGAGAAACTAGAAATTTAGAGAGATCAAGCAATTTGCCCAAGGTCACCGAGCAAGTGAGTCACATGTTACCCTCTCAAGCCCACACAGCTTTATCGGTTCTATTTCTTTCCGGGAGAATAAACAGTAGCCTCCTCTTTTTTTTTTTTTTGTTTAAATAAGTCATTTGTACATAGATCATACATACATTTATGCCATTATGAGATTAGATGTGATGATTATTTGTACAAATTGGAGTGCTTACATGCTACTCATCAACATAGTTTTCACCTCATTTACCCAATTACAACATTAAGACATTTGTGTTCTCCTAGCCCCTGTCCAGAATGCAAGGGTGACCACTGGAGGGTGGCCTGTCTCGGAGGTGAAGGCCTCCTGGGACAGTGACCCCATCGGAGCCCAAACTGGACTGAGAGTGCCTGGGGCAAATTCTCATGGCTCCAGCTTGTGTCATTACCCCTCAAGCCCCAGGTTTGCCTTATAGTGGAGCGCCAGGAGATAAAATTTCTTTTGGACACTGGAGCAACCTTTTTTGTACTTCCCTCTAACCCTGGTCTTTTATTTCCCAAATCCATAACTATACAGGGGGTGTCTGGAAAGCCGGTTACCAAATTTTTCTCCCAGCCTTTAAGCTGCAACTGGGATGACTTGCTGTTCTCTTATGCCTCCCGAATCATCCCTGAAAGTCTTGCTCCCCTTTGGGGGAGGGACATACTAACTAAAACAGGAACTTTTCCCTCCTGGAGATCTAGTCATGATCAAAACTCTCCCCTCTAATTCACCTTCTCTAACCCCAACTTGGGAAATCCCCTTTCCTGTTTGTCTTCTTCTACTATTAAAGTTATAGGAGTCAATTCCTGCATACATCATTCACGAGTAAAATCCTGGACCCTCCATCTTCAACAGAGGCAGACAGTGAAGACAGCCAACCACAGACCACCTACACTTGTGAGCCAAAAGAAAGTTTGAAGTTATCATTTAGGAAAGAGCAAGAAAAATCCCAATATGGTTTTCTTTTGGCATCACGGAATAAGTGCTTCTGACCTGACACTGTTCTACCTTTGCCTATTACTGATTCTACTAATCAGATTTATGTTTTCCAGAAATGTCATCAAGCCACACGCAATAAAGATGGTTCCAGTCCATGAACCTTGTATCACTCTCCATCCAGAGAAACCCTAACTGCCCCCTTCTATCATCGCCCGATTCAGCAGGATAGCAGTTAGACTGAGTCTTCGCCCTTTTTCCCTAACAGCAGTTAGAGTTTCTACTCGGAGAGGGAGAACTGATGCAGGACATTTGGCGCCCCAACCAGCTCAGCGGAGCTGGCGGACCTACCGCCTCCTCCTTGGTGGTGTCGGTGCTGCGGCAGCCAGCTGAAGAACCAACGGGCTGGATGACAGGCAAGGAGAGGGACCTTCAACCCCCACCGGAGGCTCCAATAGCCAAAAAGGCCGGACAACTGCCGAGGAGACACTTGTGCCTTGGTGTCTCCTTCACTTTACACTTAGGACTAAATGTGGAACCCCCATTTCCTATGCCTAGGTCAATTTCATGTGAATTTCCTAGGTCTCAATTCCATGAATGGACTGTGTCCATTCATTGATACATTCATTCACTTTGCCCTGGCGGAAGGGACTGTGTTCATTCCTTTCCTGGCCAAGGAACCCATACACCTATATATACCTCGAGACTAAAAGCCGAAAGGGGGAGATGGGGAAAGACTGAGAGAGAAACGGGGAGAGCTTTTCTGTCCCCACTTGAGTTCTCTCTCTCTACCAGGAGCTTTAGTGTTTTCTGTATTCTTTTCCGTAAATAAATTCTGTCTTACCACTGGGGGCGGGGGGTGGAGGGGAAGTAAGATGCACAGTGTGAATGTGTTCAAAGGGCCAGATTTGTGTGATTCATTCCTGTTCTGGGTTTAGACTCCTCTCACCTTGGATTAGCTCATTTCTGTTTCTTAGCATCTGCTGGGACTTCTCCTATATCCTGATACACAATTTAATCTGACTTTTTTTTTTTTTTTGGCTCTTATTCTTAATATTTTAGTTGGTTTTTACTAGTTTTCTCTCTCTGGCTTAGATTAAATAGTTATATGAAGAATAGCTGTTCTCTGCTCCTTTCCCGCTCCTGGATGTATCCTTCTTCCTGCCTCACCCTAATATACTCTTTGATACTACAGTTTCATCTTACTTTTAAAGGGTGATATCCTATATTTCAGATGCTTTCTAAAGCTCTTTATGTCATTAACTTAGATTTCCTGATTCTTTACTTCTATGACTGAAATCTTGTAAGTTCCTTTTTGTTAATGTGTACTTTTTTTATAGATCACATATTCTCTCTGTAAAATGAATTTTATCTTAAAACTTTTAAGTATTAAAATGTAAAATACAATGACTTCACAAAATATTTGATTTAAAAAATGATCATGAAATTAAGATATAGTACCTAATAGAGTAAAACATTTATTCTTTTCAATTATAAGGATAATATAAACAGAATTTTTAAGCAACATAACAGTAATATTTAAACAAGTATTTAAAGAGATGCTGTGATGATATTTTATTTTTAATAAAATTACTTTTTATTGCAAGTAATTTAGATTTGTTGTAAACAAATCCAACCATTACAAAGTATATGAAGGTAAGTCCTTTTGTTTTTCTAATCTAGAAAAATATTAGTACCAGATTTTTTTCTATGTATGTACTAAAATACATCTGTTGAGGAAGCTTCTGCTTTAGGTGAATAACTGACCAGTAGTGACATAATCATCTAAGATGTTTGATTATTCACACAATCAAGAAGCCTGAAGATCAGTGATCCTGGGGTTGGTGGGATGGTTCTGTGAGGTGGGCCCAACCTCCTTCCTCCTACTATTTCCTGCCTGTTTGCTATTTTCTTCAGATGTGTCTTGTTTCCAGTTGTAAGAAGGCAACATGACCTCAAGCACCTCAGGGGCATTACAGGCAGGAGGAAAAGATGGAATAGACAACAGGATCTTCCTTTCATCAGGAAGGAAAATAATCCTAACATCTTCTCTATCCTCTTGTTCAGGGCTGGCCCATTTGATTCATTTGTGCAAAGAAGGCTGAGAAAGTGATTATATGGCAGAGGGTAATGGGAATAATATTAATATAGTCAACTATTTTTTTTTCCTGAGGTCTATAAAACTTGTTTCTTGAACAGAGTTATGATTTTTTTTATTAAGAAACAAGTGGAGAAGGACTATAGTAGGACTCTAACAGCAGCTGTTACCAGTGTTGTATCATGTGTGCTAAGGATTATGTTTGCCTAGAAGTCAAATAGACTGGTAATTATCCTGGCTTACACCAGAGAAAGTTCATAGCATGCAGTACAAGGAAGTCAGGTTCCTTCCAGATTTTCTCTTTGCTTCCATAGAGAACGAACTTATTTTCCATGGTTCAAAATAGTGATGCTAAATTCCAAGCAATGGGATGAGAAAGGGAGAAAGTAAAATGAATGCCAGGGGACTCCTAGTATTGTCTGACACGCATGGCATAAACGAGTATTTTCATTGTAATAATGGCACCTTTCTGTACAAATCTATTTGTATCTGCTTTTTATCTAAAGGAATCTTTTTAAGTTAAGGCACAAAAGCTATGAGAAGTCACATTTTTCATTTATTTAATTTATGCCTTAATTTTTTCCAATTTAGTGTTTTGGTCAGGGCTAAGGAAAATATTACTGAATAACACTGGATTTTTCTATTGCGGTCATTTTAAAGAAAAATTTTAGAAGTTATTATTTTATTTTTTTGGCATGGACCTTAATCATCTCTAAAAGGCTATGGAGAAAAGGACTGACAGATTTCTCAAGGATCTTAGTTAACACAATTCCGGTTTCTTATTTTATGAAACCTGTGTATAAATTCTTGTCACCATAGTATAAACTGTTGGACAAGGAGGATTTTCTTCATTCTTAAACTTTTCTCTTGTTCTTCTTTCTGAATGAGTACTAGACACTAGATATTAGGATTGGACAGATTTGTGTGTGAAAAGAAAAGCCATAGTAATCTTTTATTCCTTTTATTTTGTTTGAAATTGCTTCTGCACAGATTAAACTGTATATCCAAGCTTAGAGGTAAAAAGCAAGCTAGTAATACAATTGCTCTTCGTCTGGCCTAGTTATAGCTTACTGCAGGAAGCTCATTCATGGGTACTTCAATATTTCTGGCAGAAAATGAAATCTTTTTTCCTTGTTCACATAAATAATACCACTTCAGTGCATCTTTAGTAATCCTAGCTTTGTGAAATGATGTTTTAAAAATCTACTAAGTATTTTCTAATTCAAAGAATTGCTCTAGTAGAAAGAGACAAAACAATTGACTGATTAATCAAAGGCCATGTGTCCTTACACAATTTGTTTTCAATCTTTCTTTCATTGGTGGAATTCTTTCATTTCAGAGATAAATGAGCCTGATGTTGTGATTTCTGTTTCCCCATCATTCGTCTGCGTGGTTTTGGTCACCAGCTGTTTGAAAATCTGTTGGGGAGGACTGGCTTCTGGAAGCCACACGATGCCTTCTTTCTTTCTTTTTTTTTTGTCATATTACTTTTTATTTTATTTTTTAATTAAATCATAGCTGCTCACATTAGTGCAATCAAGGGAGTACAACATGCTGGTTTCATATACAATCTGAACTATTTTCATCAAACTGATTAACATAGCCATCATGGCATTTTCTTAGTTATTGTATGAAGACATTTGTATTCTGCATTTACTAAGGTTCACCTGTACACCCTTCTAGGATGTGGTACATGTGGTCCCACCAATTATCCTCCCTTCCCTACCCTCCCTTACCCCTTTTCCCACATTTTTTAATCTTAACATTAGTGACTTCTTCATGACATCACAATGCATATTTCCCTGGGTTACCATCTTCCTCCTGATATCACAATGGATATTTCCCTGAGTTACCATCTTTAAGTTTAATCTGTGTGATTTTACCCTGACATCACAATGGGTGTTGCTCTGGGTTACAATCTGGAAGCATAACCTTAGAGACTTCCTCCTCATACAAAATTGGGTATTGTCCTGAGTTACCATCTTCCTCCTGACATCACAATGTGTGTAGACCTGTGTTACCATCTTTACACTTAACCTTAGTGAATTCCTCTTCACATCCCAATGGGTGTTGCCCTGGGTTATCATTTTCCTCCTTACATCACAATGGATGTTGCCCTGGGTTACAGTCTTCCTCCTGACATTACCATGTGTGTTGTCCTGGGTTTCCATCTTCCACCTGACATCACAATAGGTGTTACCCTGGGTTACCATGTTTAAGCTAAAACTTAAAGATGTCCTCCTGACATCACAATGGATATTTCTCTGATTTACCTCCATTTAGCTTAAACTTAGTGACTCTTTTCACATCACAATGAGTGTTGCCCAGGATTACTTTCTTCGTCCTGACATCACAATGAGTGTTACCCTAGGTTACACACTTTAAGATTAACCTTTGTGACTTCCTTCTGACATCACAATGCCCTGGGTTGCCATCTTTAAGATTAAATGTAGTGACGTCCTCCTGACAAGACAGTGGTAGTTTCTCTGGGTCACCATCTTTATGCTTAAGCTTAGTGACTTTCTCCTGACATCAATTGGGTGACGTCCTGGGTTACCCTATTTTGCTTAAATTTAGTGCCTTCACCCTCATCTCTTGACATCACGATGCGTGTTGCCCTGGGTTAACCATCCTTAACCTTAACCTTAGTGATTTCCTCCTGACACTATGGTGGATGTCATCCTGGTTTACTATCTTTAACGTTCACCTTAGTGACATACTCCTGACATCAAAATGGGTGTTGTCCTGGGTTACCATCTTCCTCCTGACATAACAATGTTTGTTGCCATGGGTTACCATCTTGAAGCTTGACTTTAGTGATTTCCTCCTTTTGGGTGTTGCCCTGGGTTACCATCCTTAATGGTAAGCTTAACCTTAATGATGTCCTCCCAACTTCACAATGGTTGTTGTCCTGGGTTACCAAATTCCTCATATTATCTTCCTCCTAACATCACAATGGCTGTGGTCCTGCATTACCATTTTTAGTTTAACATTAGTGACTTCCTCTTGACATCACAATGGCTATTGCCCTGGGTTACCATTATCCTCCTGACATCACAATTGGTTTTGCCCTGGGTTACTACCTTCATCCTGACATCGCAGAGTGTTGCCCTGCATCACCATATTTAAGCTTAACCTTAGTGACTTCCTCCTTACCTCATGATGAGTGTTCCCTGGGTTCCAATCTTTAAGCTTAAACTTATGAACTTCCTCCTGACACAACATTGTGTGTTGCTCTCGGTTACCATCTTCCTTATGACATCACAATGTTTGTCGTCATGGGTTACCATCTTCCTCCTGACATCACAATGAGTGTTGCCCTGGGTTACCGTCTTTTTTTTTTTTTAACAAGTGAACAATTTATTAAGAATTAAACAAAGGTATGATGTGATACAGTACAAGCAAGACACTCAAGATAGGTATATTAGTACTACTCACACAAAAACTTAAATTTCACCTCAAAAAAATCACAAGACAATAGAGAAAGCAATTTCACTGTTATAAAATAAGATATTTCATGCAAAGTATTAACTCTGCCCTCCCCCAAAGCCCAATCTCCCAACAAACAAAAAACTATCTGGGAATACTGCTATGCTAACACATTAACCATAGTATAATCATTCATAGGAAAACAGTAATTAAGCAATGAATTGAATTAAATAACAGAGTTCAAACTGTCATAAACTCATAGACAACAATGATTTTACAAAACAAGCAATTCCAGAAATCTGATAAACAATAAAAGAAATATTTCAATATCACTCTACTTGATCTGTATACACCTGATATTGAAATTAGAGAAAATATATTGTTATAAATAGAAATTACAAACATGTTTCATTTATAGATGAGGATGCAATATGCTAAACAACATATTCACAAGGTGAATTACAAAATTAATATTTAAGTAATATACTTTAGTCAGAATTGAATCCAATTTATACGAAAGTTAGACACTATTTTCTTTTCTTTTTTTTTAGTTTTCTTTTCCTCAGCCCCTCCCTCCTTTTCTGTCTGCTCTCTCCTTCTCCCATGCCCTACACGTGTCATTCATTGTCATTAATTGTCTTCAAATCAAAGTTGAATACACAGGATTCATGGTTCTCCATTCCTGTGATGTTTCACTAAGAATAATATGTTCCACCTCCATCCAAGTTACTACAAATGCAGCAAAGTCTCCATTATTTTTGATGTCTGGGTAATATTCCATTTTATACATATACCATAGCTTACCAATCCACTCCTGGGTCCTTCCTGTGGCAACCGAGACCAGGCCATAGGAGCCCGATGCTTTTCTTTCTTCATTGCCTTTCCCTCAACCCCTCCCTCTTTCTCTGTCTGGTCTCCCCTTTCCCCCATGCCCACAGTCTCATTCATTG
>CAUYON010014094.1:0-10847 GCA_963573935.1 Arctocebus calabarensis
GCGCCTGTAGTCCCAGCTACTTGGGAGGCAGAGGCAGGAGACTCGCTTGAGCCCAGGAGTTGGAGGTTGCTGTGAGCTGTGATGCCACAGCACTCTATCCAGGGTGACAGCTTGAGGCTCTGTCTCAAAAAAAAAAAAAAATACAAACTATTCATTATTGAGTTTGTTATTTTCTCTAGAGGAAATATTTTCTAATTCTCACACAGAATTGATTCCTTTCTTTTTACATTTTTTTCTAAGATACATTTGGTCATTTTGAAAGTTTTGAGACCGACTTTCCATTATTTCACTTCCAAGAAACACGGAAGCATTCTTTCTGATTCACCTCTGCAAGTTTCAACTTGTGCACTTACCAGTGTTGCTAGGAGGGCTTCTTTTGTTTCCATCCACGCGGATTTTACACTTCTTGATTTTTACGTATCAAAAGTTCCCTAGTGATCCACATAGTGTCAGGATGAGCGCCACAGCAAATTCACTGCCCTCACACCACACCCTTCTCCTTAACCCTGTTTTGGTTCCCTCTAAGAATTGTATGTGTTCTTTTAGAGAAGAGACAACCATCCCCTCATATCACCTGCTACGAATCTAGACAGTGGGGCCCTCAGCCTCCTTTTACCACCCTGGCCCACTGGGGGGTCTGTCTCTACCACAGCTGCTTCTGTCAGGATGAGATGCTCAGCTTTGACAGCAATTAGTGTATGTGACTATGTTATTATAAAGGATTACTTTATAATTAAGTTATAATAGTCTTTTCCCCACTACACCATGAATGCTGAGATCTTTTTCATGTTTGGAGCCATGGTACTCAATAGGGTATTGTCCATGAAGCAGGTGTTCATGATAAAGTTTCATGAATCACAAGGGACTGAATCATGTTCATTTATAAGTTGGGCACAATGAGCTGTCACTTCCTCCTGATAAATGCTCCTGCTTGAGGAAAGCTCCAATTTCTAGGGGGCAGCATGACTTGGCAGAGAGACCCTGAGCTAGGAATGGAAGATGGAGCTCTGATCCAGGCAAGCCACTTGTTGGTACTGCTCCCTTCCATTTACGTGGAAAACACCTTCTGGACCTACTTTATGGGACTGTTGTAGAAAATAGGAAATTGAGTGTTGACGATTGGAAGATTATCAACAGACGTAAGCTGGACTGCTGTTCTGAACAATAAGCAGCTTCAGCATAATGTTGTGATCTCACGAGATTCCTACTTTGTTTTATAAATTTACCAAAATGTCTGTGACAATTTGAAAATTTATGAAGAAAGATGTATAACTTTAGTTAAGTTAGTCTGGTTTGTGATAGTAGAAGTACAGTGGGGCCTCCATAGCTGAACACCTCCTTAAGGTGACCTTATTTCCACAGACTGGACACACAGCACGTGTCCAGGTGTGCAGTAGGCCTAGTTCCTCCCTGTGTTGACCCGTTTGTGACGGTCCCATGGGTATTTATTTAACTTACAGATTCTACTGTATTTGAAAATCAATCAGGATGATTTAAAATTCTTACTTTTGGGTCTTATAATTTAATACTTTTCCTGCTATGTGTGATTTTATGTAGATATTTTGTTTGCTACCTCCTACAGTTTGGAGTCCAGGGATTTTTTTAATTTGTTTTTTAAAGAGACAGAGTCTCATTTTATCGCCCTCAGTAGAGTGCCGTGGCACCACAGCTCTCTTGCCTCAGCCTCCAGCGTAGCTGGGACTGCAGGCACCCACCACAGCGCCTGGCTACTTTTTTGTTGCAGTTCGGCTAGGGCCGGATTTGAACCCCCCACCCTCAGTATATGGGGCCAGCGTCCTACTCACTGAGCCACAGGCACCACTCTCCAGAGACATTTTTAATATTCCTTTTAAATATTTGGTACATTTATATTGTTATTATCTTAATGCCTTTTGCTCTTAGATTTTCTTAATATTTTTTCTGTTCTCTATTCTGTGTTATTTTTTCTTTAATTTCATGTATTTTAATAAGTCCATTTGGGCAAACTCTGTGCCATGAATGTGAAAGATGGTCTGTGTTTTTTATGAACTATCAGTTGTCTTTTTTTCCCCTCTTTTTTTGGAGACAGAGTTTCATTATATCACCCTCAGTAGAGTGCTGTGCTGTCATAGCTCACAGCAACCTCAAATTCTTAGGCTTACGCGATTCTCTTCCTTCAGCCTCCCAAGTAGCTGGGACTCTGGGCGCCCGTCATAACGTCTGGCTATTTTTCTGTTGCAGTTGTCATTGTTGCTTTACCTGGCCTGGGCCCGTTGGCTGAGCTACAGGCACCACCTGTCAGTTGTCTTTTACTAATTGGTAACATTTTGTATTTCTTTTGGGGAAGTTATTTAACCTCATTTTGATTTACTTTCCCTATCTATAAAGTTGAGTTGTTGGTATAATTAAATGAGACAGATATTTGCAAATAGCCTAACTTAGTTTTCTGCACAGAGTAAATGTCAGAGTAAAAGTTAGGGGTAATTGTTACTGTGGGTGATGAAAGTGACAATCTAGTAATATTTCCTTCTCAACCTTTTCTGTATGTGCCTAATTTTCAATTTCAACTTTCCTCAGGAGTAGCATAAGGACCATTAATTTTATATTTCTACCTGAAAATTTTCTACTGTTTTTTATTAATCTTAGCGATTTCTTTTTTCTCAACCTAGATTTAACTTGAGGATCAGTGATGGGCAATAATTTATGTATAATTACTGAGTAGAGAATTGAACAAAAAGCAATGAAATGCTTTTTTCAGGTAAACATAATTTGAAGAATATATGTCTTGGCTGGGCATAGTGGCTCATGCCTATAGTCCTAGCACTCTAGGAGGCTCAGGCAGGTCTGAGCAAGAACAACCCTACTAAAAATAGAAAAAAAATTTTAGCAGGGCGTTAAAGGCACATGCCTGTAGGCCCAGCTATTCAGGGTAGGCAAAAGGATTGCTTGAGCCCAGGAGTTTGAGATTGTGTGAGCTAGGATGACATGGCACTCTACCCAGGGCAATGGAGTGAGACTATATCTCAAAAAGAAAGAAAAATTCAGAAGTCTTATTTTACCTATTGAAAAGTATCATTTGACTCAGTTCAGGTCCATTGAAATCAATTTATTTATCTGTCATTGTATTCTGCTTTACTATTAAAATTTCACTTTTTGCATTTGCAATAATCTCCATACTTTCTGATGTTCATGAGGTTATTTTTTATGGATGATATTCCTTTAAAAAGTACAGTTTACTATAATTTAGAAGTGGACATAGATTACAAACTTCCTTTTAGAAAATAAGTCTTAAATTTGCAATTAAATTAAGTCTGCAGTTACTGACCATAAGTGCCGAGCAAGTGAGGAGCGTGCCACCAGCCCTGTGTGTGCATTCCTCCAGTCAGAGCTACGGTGTGGGGTGGAGCGTTCAGACTTCTCGTTACTATCTACTGACATTTCAGGTTTGAGGCTTACTGTGTTTATACCAAAAGAACCAGATAAATCCAGTATGCCATTATCCAACTGAATCCATCTTGCAGTGTTCTGTGTTTCACAATAGAAGTTGCTCAACATTGCTCCTCATTTTCAGCCACATGATCAACGTTTCTTAAAGCTACTTCATGACTTATTTACTAAAGCTTTAGTTTTTTTAAAAAAATCTGAGTAGTGTAAAAGTTGAAGCCTCATTTGTTAGTTACCATAGCTCTTCAACATTTCAATTATTAGAACTTGCATCTTATTTTTTAGCCATAGATTCAAGTGTATTATTGTGGTTATGAATGTGATTATGTAGTCATTCTTAACCTTACTCCCTAAGGGTTCTGCCATAATTTGTTTAATCATTTCCCTGCTTGGACATCTATTTTTATGTTTCAGAAGTGTTATTATGCATAACATTGTAATGACCATAATAGTTTTGCATGTGATTTTGAATAATTAGACTTGAGGGAAAACTATAATTACAAAAAGATGGAGAAGTATATTGAATCTTAAGATTCTTATGGCAATAGAATGCACTTTCAGGGATCCAAGGAGTTGATGATATTGATGACGTACGCCTAATTTCATTCAAAAGTAATGTGTTTCCTTGATGGAGATCTATTTTTGTCTTATCAGTTAGGATCAATGAATGCCATTTAAGAAAAATACAAAGGTTTTCCTGGAAAAAACAAACAAACAAGAATTGAAATGAGGAGAGGAAAGGTGGAAAAAGAGGATAGGAGAAGGAGGGGAGACGAGAGTCAGGGAGGAGGGAAGAGGGCGTGCACGGGAGGGTGCTGGGGTGCTGGTGGAGTTACTGAGGTGTGAGATGGATAGGAAGGCGTTTGTTATGTTCTAGAGAGCCCCAGAGAGAAGGGGGTCGGAAAGAGTTTAGGGGTGAGACAGTACCCGCCAGGTTCCATAAGGACACTCTTGACACAAGGCAACCTTTCTGCCATTCGGAGCATCTTTCAGGTATATGGAGTGAAAGGAAGAAAGCATATATAGTAAGTTAGTTGCATCCACAGAGACTGTGTAAATCATGTTCACAACTTACAAAGAGCACTCATTATGCTTTTGTGCTGCTTAGGGGACACTCACATGCCATGAACACACATTCTGAACCAGTTCTTATTCTTTGCCCCTTGGCATCCCCCTGTTAGAATCTGAACAATGGAGATGGCAGATCTGCGTGCCTGTTGAAAGGTATCACTTATTGTCGTGGATACTGTGAAAATACAAGACTAACAGATATTAAGGAGATTAGTTGAAGGTCCAGTCTAAGCTTTTGTCAGTTTGTAACCTTAAGTTTCTTTTTCTTCTCCCCTTAGTTTCACAGAAGAATTTACAAAGGAATCCCACTCCAGCTCAGAGGGGAAGTCTGGTCTCTCCTTCTTGAGATCCCTAAAATGAAAGAGGAAACAAGAGACCTTTATAGTGTGAGTAGCTAAACCTAACCTGTTATTTTGGAATTAAAAAGTAAAATCCATTTCATTTGTCTTTCAAGGTATATGTAAGATATTCTTATCTTCTCTTACAGTTATATTAAAACCAGCTTATATTGGGTTTTGGAGGCCTGTAACTTGTTTTTTAGATTGCAATCCACTTAAATTTCAAATAGATACTTCATCAAAAATGTCATTATATCAATCCGTAAGTTGAAATGCTTTTTGCATATTTAAATAATCAATTAAAGTACTTAAAATAATGAATCTTTGGACATATTCAAAGGGGAAATTGACTAATAGCGGATTGTAGCTGCTTGTTTGCCACTTTGACAATTTATGAGTAACAGTGGAATTTGGTTTATCTAGCCCCTGTCCTATATGACTCTTTTCTTCCAGGGTGAAAAAAAAAGACACCCCCCCCCAGATTATTAGGGTATCTCTAGGTTTTATTATTTTTTAATAAAAAGTTAAACTTTGACTGAGTAATAAGTAATATTTTCTTTAAATTGGGCAATGCAGTAAACGTATCTCCTTGTTATTATCTTAGCGATACTCTTTTTAAATCTAAATTTTATATTAACCTTGGAAAAGAGTAAAAAAATACATCTAAGATCCTTAGTCCTATAGATTTTGAAATAATATTCCTTAGAAAATGTTTAAATAGAATAAATTAAAATGGAAGAAACGAGAAAACCCAAAGTCAATTTTATAAAGCCACTTTGGTATTATTTTGATTTTTTTTTTTAATGTATATACACACTAAAAACATATACATAATTTTTTTTTTCATGTAAAATTTCATCAAGACGAAAGTTAATACATACTGCTAATTGAAAGAACTACTACTTGGTCTGCATAAAAGATTTGAAAGTTTTCCTGTTTGTACCCTATACAATCTATGCATTTACACCTCAGGATTTTAGAGTTTCAAATAATTTGAAGCTGTTGATAGGATCTTTGCATTTATTATTATAGTTGTAGAGGCAGTGTTGACAATGACATGTGAGAGAACTTACAGGAAGATGGCCCTCAGACCCAGTGTGTTAATGAAGGTAGAAAATGAATGACAGTAGGAAGCGCGTATACATACCTGCTGCATTTGTTTCCTGGGTCTGCTATGTGAGTCACTACAAAAGTTTTGAGACAGACTGTTATGGTCCGTTATTTTACTTCCAAGAAGCATAGTCTACAGCCTCCTTTCTGATTCACCTGTGCGAGTTTCAGCTTGCTCGTTTTATTGGTGTTGCTGAGAGGGTTTCATTTGTTTTTGTCATCATGGATTTTACATTTCTTAATTTCTGTGTATCTTGAAACTTTCATAATGCCCCGCATATAGCCAGTACCTCAAACTGGGTGGCTTAAAAAATTAGAAATCTATCCTTTCACAGTTCAGGAGGAGAGAGGGCTGAAATCAGGTGCTGGTAGGACTGTGCTCCCTGGAGGCTCTGGGCTTCACCCTTCCTCCCTTCTCAGCATCTAGGGCCGCCAGCTGTCCTGAGTGCTCCTGGGGTCGCAGCTGTGTTCTCCGTCTTGGTCTCCTCCTCCATGTATGTCTGTGTCTTTCCAGAGGAGAACACCAGTCACTGGACATAAGGTCCACTCTCATCCCTTACACAACCTCTCAACTTGGTCTCATCTGCCAACATCCTATTTCCAAACAAGGTTGCATTCACATGTTCTTGATGGACGTGAATTTGAGGGAGACACTGTTCAACCCAGCACACCTGATAATAGCAGAACTATGGTTTTCAGTTACATTTTTGCTTTTTCTATGTAGAATAAAATTATCCAATGATCAGTTAATATGAGAGAACCTTTTAGTAAGAACTGGTAGCACCCACAACAGAGGAAATGACTTGCCACCCAATGCTTTCACGGTTACAATTTTCAACACTCATAAATTAGGTGAGTTTTCTTCAGCTTTAGTATTTAGCCAAGTCTTCGTTTCCAGGCCATCCTTTCTTGTCCTCTCTCTGCCACAGTGGCGCACATTCTCCACACTTCTCCACAAACTGGAACTCCAGCAGGAGTAAAGCCACCTTCTGTGAATCAACCAGGGTTGTTCTCAGGTGAAGTCACTGGGCCCTGCCCCATCACAGGCCCTCTGGGAGTAAGGTTGTGTGTGAGATGAGTAGGTGCAAGGTCCAGAGCGCTTTCTTCTGTGTCAAAGGAGACATGATTGCAGAGAATTATTTACTAATGGTATGTGGCAAATACTCCAAAAGAAGGAAAACAAAAAATTGGCTGAGTTGAAAAGAGGGAAAGAGAAGCCACCACGTCTACGATTCAGGAACACTTCGTGGAATAGGAGGTGTTTGAGGGAGGCTTTGTTTCCCAAAGGAAAGGAAAAGAGGTAGTTTCCAAGGCACAGTGCGGAGACCTTTCTGCATGGCTCATTCATCTTGCACAGCAAACCCACAGTGATAACACCCATTTTCCACCTAAGTGCGTCCCCAGTGCTTTTGCCCTCAGGTCTGTGGGTTCATCAGACACTGTTTCTTTTAAATAATGTGCTTATTCTTTTTTTTTTTTTTTTATTTTTGGCAAAACTATTTTTTTTTTATTAAATCATAAACACATAGATCATGTATACATTAACATGTTTATGGGGTACAATGTGCTGATTTCATATAGAATTAGGAATGCTTACATCGCACTGGTTAATATATACCTCATCTTGTTCACTTAATCACTGTGTTAAGACATTTATACGCTATACTAATAGATCCAACGTGGACCCTTGGATTATGCACCATAGGTGTGATCCCACCATTCACCCTCCCTCCATCTGACCTTCCCCCTCCCATCTCATCCCCCCTTCTCCCTCCTTCATTTTGGGCCATAGTCACGATCTGTTCTTCATGTGAAAGTATGAGTGATTGTAAATTGGTTTCATAATAGTACTGAGTACATTGGATATTTTTTCTTCCATTCTTGAGATACTTTACTAAGTAGGATATGTTCCACCTCCATCCATGTAAATGTAAAAGAGGTAAAGTCTCCATCTTTTTTTTTTTTGTAGTTTTTGGCCGGGGCTGGGTTTGAACCCGCCACCTCCGGCATATGGGGCTGGCGCCCTACTCCTTGGAGCCACAGGTGCCGCCCAAGTCTCCATCTTTTTTTAAGGCTTCATAATTGTGCTTATTCTTATACTATTATTATGACACTCATGGACATCACCCTCCCCCACCTCAGAGATAACTGTAGATGCTATTTACCTTTTCATTCAGGAGGTAAGAAATGCGTCTGGTTTCCTGTATTCTATGCGTTTGCTTGTAAGCATTTTAGGACATGAGTAATATTTCTGACCTGCATTTTTTCCCCTACTTAGCTAGGTTTTGCTTCTTTCATGAGGCCTTTTTTGTGGATTTTCTCGTCTTCTGGAGAAACGTATGTTATAGATATGTCTGGTTCTTTTTCTTCCCTCCCATTAAATTTTATTCTAAGGTATTTTTATCGTATCTTGTCAAACATTTTCTTCTTGTGTTTTGACATCTCATCTCTTGCCAGGAGGCCTGTACAGCAATAACTGAAACCTCTTCACTTGCTTGTTATCTTTTTTTGAAAAACATAAAGAAAAGAACTATGTACAGATTTTTATTTTTTTTATTTTTATTTTATTTATTTATTTATTTGAGACAGAGGCTCAAGCTGTCACCCTAGATAGAGTACTGTGGCATCACAGCTCACAACAACCTCTAATTCCCGGGCTCAAGTGATTCTCCTGCCTCTGCCTCCCAAGTAGCTGGGACTACAAGGCTCCCACCACAATGCCCAGCCATTTTTTGGTTGTAGCCGTCATTGTTGTTTGGTGGCCGGGCTGGATTTGAACCCGCCAGCTCAGGTGTGCGTGGCTGGCACCTTAGCCGCTTGAACCATAGGCGCTGAGCCAGATTTTTGTTTTTTAAGTTAGATTTTGTAATGTCTTCTGAACCAACTTTTATCAGAAATAACATGCAATGATATTTTAGTGTTCATATGATTCTAACACAATACTGTAAACATCTTCGCTGTCTTCAGAACTCTGAAACACACACATGGTGGTTGCGCCCTTCTCTGAGCTCCACCTCAACGTACTCACGAGCGCTTAACATACGCACGTGCATTCCAAACATGCACAGACAGCCTTCTTCTACTCATAGCTGAAGTCAGGAACAGTTTTGTATGTATATAGGAATTGATTTAAGCAGAAGTCTGTATAATATGTATGTATGTATATAGATGCTTATTTATACAAAACATGGTTAAGTGTAAATTAATATAACTTTAATCTCCCATCGGGTTAAACATAGGAGATTAAACATAACCCATTTAGCTCCCTTTCCCCTGAAATGCCACTAAATTGACTGCATTTTTTAAAAGGCAAACCCACAGAAATGAGAAAATGGGAAGAGAGATAACAGCTGCCAATTTTTGGAAACCAGAGTGCAGGCAGACATTCAGCAAACTTAGCGACCTTGAGAAAGCTACATTGTAGGCTGGCAGTGGGAAGTTAGACAAGCAACCGATTCATATCTCAGATCAGCAAAGGCTCAGTAATTGCCAGCTGGAGGTGACCATGAGAATAGAAGGGGCTGCCCCTGAACCCTTCCCAGCGCTGGGACGGGAGCCTCTGCACCAGGAGACACAGGCATTGCTGAGTGGGTAGCATCATGCAAGCCGAGGAGCTGACAGTCCAGCCTTTTTCCTCAACTCAGCTGCTGGGTCACTGGCAGCCAGGTGCCTGCCTTTCTCACAGGAGATTAGAAGAGCCGTCTCTGGTGAGTGACAAGCATAACGAAACAGACCTAAAGATCCGACTTCAGTGGACTCCACAGTCAAGACCACAGCAGTGATGCCTGTAATGTCCCACATCTCAATAAAAGCAGGAAACAAAGTGTGCTATTGATTTGAGGAAAGAGACTAACTTGAAGGACAAATGAAAGCAAATGGAAAAAAGCAACACGTAAGAAACAGACCGCAAAGCAAGAAGGGAACTTTTAACACTATTGTTAATATCTTCAGAGAAATAAAAGTAGATATTGCATCCATAAAACAAGTATAGGATGCTATAACAAAGAACATTCGAGAGCAACAAAGAGCTTAATATTAAAAAGACCAGAAATGAAAAACTTAATTGAAAAGCACAATAGAGAGAATTTCCCAGAAATTATTAATAAATTATAAAAGCAAAGAGCGGGGAGGGGCGGGGGGAGGATGGGTAGAGGGAGGGCAATTAGTGGGAACACACCTACGGTGCATCCTAACAGGGTACTGGTGAAACTTATTAAAGGTAGAGTATTAATGTCTTTATATAGTCATCAAGGAAATGCCATGAAGGCTATCTGTAACAGTACGATCAAAATATTTCTGAATGCATAGGAATCGTGCCCTGTGATTGCACCAATGTACATAATTATGATTCAATAAAATTATTTAAAAAAAAAAAAGAAAGTTATTTTGTTTTAGGAGATTAAAAGCCGATGTCCATTCTCTTCTTCCTTGAAAGGTTTGATCAGAGAGATGTGCAGTTATTCTAATATTCTTCCCCTTATAGGTTATAGATTTATTACGTCTGGTTGCTTTCAAAATTTTCTCCTTCATTTTAACTTTAGTGAACTTAATTACCGTGTGCCTGGGGGATGTTTTATTTGGGTTGAGTCGTGCTGGGGTTCTGAAATTGTCTGCTATCTGAATTTCAGAATCTCTTGGCATGTCTGGGAAATTCTCTTTCATAATCTCATAGAGAAGAGACTCTGGACCTTGTGACACCACTTCATCGTTTTCAGTTATCCCTATAAGGCGAATGTTGGTTTTCTTTGAGTTATCCCAGAGCTATCTGAGAGAATGATCTGTTTTTGCCTTCCATTTCTCTATCTCTTTGTCAGTTTGGGAGCATTCAATAGCTTTGTCTTCCATGTCAGAAATCCTTTCTTCTGCTTGCTCCATTCTGTTGCTGAGGGATTCTACTTTGTTTCT
>CAUYON010014095.1:0-11224 GCA_963573935.1 Arctocebus calabarensis
TTTGAGACAGAGCCTCAAGCTGTCACCCTGGATAGAGTGCTGTGGCATCACAGCTCACAGCAACCTCCAATTCCTGGGCTCAAGCGAGTCTCCTGCCTCTGCCTCCCAAGTAGCTAGGACTACAGGTATCTGCCACAATACCTGGCCATTTTTTTTGGTTACAGCCGTCATTGTTGTTTGGTGGGCCCGGGCTGGATTCGAACCCGCCAGCTTAGATGTACATGGCTGGCGCCTTAGCCTGTTGAGCCACAGATTCTTAAATGCTTTACCTAAGACAAGTCCCCACCCCTGGAAGAATGTTTCTGCTTGTGGACCTGAAAATTCCACTCCTGGAAACCAACCCCAGCGTTCCTTGAAATCCTGGAAGTTAGGGAGATACTAACTTCTCCCTCCAGGGAAATTGGTTCAGGAGACGCCCCTTGGCCACAAGTGAAAGTCTCCAGTGTCAGAACGTCCTGTGGACATCAGGGACCCAACTGCATGCGATGCTGGGGTGCCCCTGCCCCTCTGGCCTTCCCTGTGGGAGCCGCTGCTGAGTGCGCACCTGGCCTGGAGCGCCACCTTCTCCGCATCCCAGCGGGTCTGCAGCTGCAGCATCTCCCCAACCTTGTCCCGCAGCTGCTGCCCCCGGGTGCTGGTGGCGCTGCTGGCTGACAGCTGCAGGTTGGAGTCGAGGTTCAGGCAGGCCATGTGCAGACACCGGGCTGTCCTGGCCACATCTGCCTGCATGTCGGTGAGACCCCTGGGAGACAAGGGTGGCACCCACTGCTGAGCCTTGGGACCCATTTTTGGGCTCAGCCTGGGATAGGCTGGCCTGGCCCAGGGACCCCCTTCCTAACCATCCTCAGGGGGAGCCCCTATCTTGAGGCACTGACTGGCTGTGAACGTCAGGCACAGCAGGGGAGGGGCAGGCAGGGATGTGGCCAGCCCGGGCAGGAGTCTCAGTCTCCTCGTGTGCCCATGGGGTGCTATGTGCCTCAACAGCTATCGAGGACAGGCCCATGTGAGGCACCCATGGAGCTGGACTGACTCCAGGACCATCATCCAGGCAGGTGCCCCCGTGGTGCCCCATCACTGCTCTGAGGTCCACTTCCTGCCCCCTGGCATCCCATGATGTTTGCACCTGCTGCTTCTCCCTCCGCTGCCCTGTCACCATGCCTTCCCGCCATCTGGAGGCCGTGACAGGGCCTGGGAAGGTGCCCAGAGCCAGTTCTCCTGCTCTGTAAAGGAGCCTCGCTGAGAGCACAAAGCCCCTTCTCTCCACACACAGAGCCATGGCCTCCAGGTGGGGTGGCCAGCACTCACCTCTCAGTGGCTGTGCGCAGCTCAGCCAGGTGCGTCCGGAGTGCCATGGCCTGTTTCCATAGGAGGAGGAAGTCCTGGGGCCTTCTTGGGCCCCTTGCCCAGGTCTGAAAGCAAGAGGCCCATGTCCACCTGAAGCTGGGGCCCATTCAGCCTCCCCCAAACCCAATCTTTTCCATTGGGAAAAGATGCTGGGTTGGCTCCATGGAGAGGGGAAGTGGACCGCGTGTCACCTGCCAGGTCTTAAAGCCCCATGCTCTAGAGGCAAGTGAGCCCCGCCTTCCCATAGGAGGACACTGTTGTGTCCCTCCCTAGGACAGTCCCATACCCGGTTCCTACCAGGGCCGTCCATGAGAATGGTGGTGGGTGCTCCACAGCATTTGCCTAATGCTGGGGGGTAGCTGTAGGGCCTAGGACCTACCCAGGGGCAGAAGTCCCCTGAAGCAGGACCTGGCCCCTGCTGGAGCACTCGGAGGGAGGAGGACGGGCTTTCTGCAGCACACAGAGCCATTCTTACCCAGACGCCTCCAATGCCCAGGTGAAGGCCTGGCACCTTCAAGGTGCTGTGGGGACAGAAGCCAGCAGGAAGGCTCTGCCAATGGGTTAGCCCACAGTTTAGCAAGGAGGGCAGATGGGGAAGCTACCTGCTGATTAGAGGCAGGATGAATTAGGCTACAGCGGAGGGGGGGACCCTATGTGGAGGAAGCGAGGGTGCGGGCAGGAATGGGGGGTTTGTGGGTGCTCAGTGGTTCTGGCCTTGCAGGAAACTAGGCTGAGACCCATGGTACTCATAGTCCCCACACCACCTTCCCAGTCCCCACCCTGCAGTCTGCTGCATGCTGACCTCTGGGAGCCCAGAAGCTTTCCTGTGTCCCCCACCTCTCCCTGCCTATCCCAGCCCCGTCCACAGCTCCCACACTACCTTCAGAGGTGTGCACTCACCTTCCACCCGGGCACGACCCCCACAGCCACCTCTCCTTCATGAAGCCTTCGCTGACCCCTGCACCTGACCCCCACCCCAAGGTGAGCCGAGTGACACCTTGCTGTACCCCTTCTTCGGGGCACGCTACTTGGCGCCTGGAGTACAGAGGTGCGTGCTGGCTTTAGCCACTTCCCACTGTCTGGTCATGAGCATAGGAAGAACAGGATGAGACACAGAGGAGAGGACGCCTGGAACAATCTGCTGCATAAATACATTAGATTTCGGACTTAACAGCTTCTGGAATGCAAGGTTGGACTGGCCAGAGCAGTGAGGAACACCCAGGGCAGGAGCTGTTGGAGCCAGAGGACAGAGATGAAGGGAGGCAATTTCTCACCAAACTGAGTAACCTGAAGGTCAGTTTCTTTGACCAAAGGGCCTCGGGACAGACAGCTGAGTCTAGGGCCACTCAAAGTGGTGAATCCTCTGGGATTCAGGTAGTTTCAGGCAAAAAATTAAAAAACGAATCACCACAGACACAACGAAGCAGCAGAAACAGTAGAATTGGGCCTTAAAAAACGTTAGATATTAGGACATCTGACACAGACTACAAAATCATTGTTTTTAAGATGCATCAACAAATAGACAAGAGGCTCGAACATACGACTTAAGAGGAAGACATCGGTGAAGAAATCAAACCGAACTTTTTTTTTTTTTTTTTTTTTTGAGACAGAGCCTCAAGCTGTCGCCCTGGGTAGAGTTCTGTGGCATTACAGCTCACAGCAACCTCCAATTCCTGGGCTCAAGCGAGTCTCCTGCCTCCGCCTCCCAAGTAGCTGGGACTGCAGGCGCCCGCCACAACGCCCGGCCATTTTTGGTTGCAGCCATCATTGTTGTTTTGGCAGGCCCGGACTGGATTCGAACCCGCCAGCTCAGGTGTAGTGGCTGGCGCCTTATCCCGCTGAGCCACAGGCGCCGAGTCCCGAACTCTTAAAGATGGAAAATGCAATCCTTGGAATTTTAACACAGTAGGCATTTTAACAGAGATTAGACATAACAGAATAGTAATAAATGGAAAGCAGATTTAAAAAAATATCTAGAATGTAGTCCAGGATGACAGAAAGAACAAAACTATGAATAAGACAAGAAGGCTGGAGCTCAGAGCAGGCATATTTGGAGAAATAACGGCTGCTCTACAAAGATAATGAAGACACAGAGGCTTTATGACCCTAAACAGGATAAACAAACAACGAACTCACATACAGACTCATCTTAGTAAAGCTGCAGGACACCAGAGTTGAAGCAGAGACCCTAACAGCAGCCAGAGTGAGAAGACAGACCACCGCATCAGGAGTGGTCAGAGTCAGAGGGGCGGGAGGCCGATTTCTCAGCAACAGCAAAGCCAGAAGGCAGAGAAAGGGTATCTTTAAGGCGCTGAGAGGAAATGGGATTGCCCTGAAGCCAGCACATCCTCTCCTGGTCCCTGCTACCCAGCCACAGGTCCTGAGCAGGTGACTGCCCAGCAGGTGAGAGGGGGGTGCACCTCTCTCTGGGCCCAGGGTCTCAGGTCCAGCTGGCGGCGCAGGCGGAACACGCTGCCTGTGGTCCGGGCCAGCTCTTGGGCCAGTGCATCATTGGCCTTCTTCATGTGCTCCAGCTGTTCCCGCAGGAGGGCATTCACCTGGGAGAGGCCAGTGCTCCTGGACAGACAGAACCCATAGCTGCGTGATGGGGGGTGGGTGGTCTCTCCTTAGAGAGGAGCTTGGAGTTCCAGTCTCCAAACTGGGAGGCTCAAATGGAGCCCCGAGCCCCTGCTCGGATGAACATTCCTGCTTTGCTCCTAGGCAGCATTGACCACCTGCAGTGGGCCCCACAGGAGGCCCTCCGACTGGGGACTAGCATCAGAGTGGCTCTCCCAGGTGCCAGCCCAGTGCTCTCCATCCCCACACCCCACCCCTATTCTCCTGGCTCTGCCCCCACAGCCCTGGCTGGTCCTCAATGCCCCGACAAGGTACAGAGGTCTGAGGGGTGGGGGTAGAGGGGGAGTGGGGCACGTCCCTGGGAGGGGACAGCCTCTCCCGACCCTTGCTCTGGGCCCTTCTCCACTAACAGCAGGCCTTCACATGCTACAGGCAGGGACTCCCTGCGAGCCCAGCTCCTCACAGGCTACAGCAGGTCAATTTTGGCTACTCTCTCATCCTCCCAAGGCCTCCACTTGGGTTGCTCTTCCCCCATCAGAACAAGTTTCCAAAATGTTTCTCAGTACTTGATTACTTTTCCTGGGCGCCGAAGGATGAAGAGCTATGAGAGGGTCCCACCAGCTGCTAACACTGCCCGGCACTGAGCCCCTCCCAAGCTGCTGGGCGTGCTGGGGATACTTCTGAGAGTGCACGAGCGCAGTTGGGGGGCTGAGTTGGTGTTGGGGTACAGGATTAGTGTTGAGGAACTAAGTTGCTGACGGGGGAGCAAGATTAGTGTTGGGGTACAGGATTTGTGTTGGGGGGCTGAGTCAATGTTGAGGTGTTGGGTGACAGCACTGTTATTGGGGTGCAGGGTTAGTATTGGGGGCTAAATTGGTATTTGAATGCTGGGTTACTGCTGGGGCAGGCTTTGCGAGAGGGGCTGGGTTGATGCTGGGGGATGGTTGTGTGACACACTTGCCAACAGTGAACAAAGTGTCCCAGAGTGACGTTAGGGAGCCTTGAAGCCAGGAGGACCTGGTATGATGGAGGGGTGAGGGCAGCCTGGGGCTGGCAGGGCCAAGTGGGGGCCACAGTCAGGTTGGGCTGACCCTAGTAATGGCCTGTCGTTGCCATTTCCAGGGTGTGAGAACATCCGGGGAGGGAGGGCGGGGGTCACCCAGACCCTGAATGAGGGTCCTAATGTCAGTGCACATGCATGGGGAGTGGGGTCTCACCCTCCTGAGTTCACGACGCAGTGTGAGATGCCGCCCTGGACAGGTGGGCAGGGCCCTTTATCTGTGGTCAGAATTGCCTTGCTCTGGGAGTGGGAGGGAGTGCAGTGCCAGGCCAGGTTGACCATTTCCTTGTCTGTGCCCTGGCCCTGAGAGATGGGGAGACTGTGTCCCCTCATGGTCAGCGGGAGAGCAGCAGGGGACCCCTCTCTGCCTGAAGCCACCACCAGGTGGTCCCAACTCCCAGCCCCTCTCTCCCTAGACCCCTTCCCCCACCTGGGGAGACCTGAAACTCCCACAGGCAAGTTTGACCTGGAGCCACGTTGGGAAGAGTTGGCCAATAGCCCGCCACATCTTGGGGGTGATGGCTGTGTTTCCTGCAGCCCTGATTGCTCCCCACTAGGCCTCACCTCTCCTCAGCAGCCTCCAGACGGCCAAGGGCCTCCTCCAAGTCCACGCTGTGCTCTAGCTCCGACCTTCGCAGCCGAGCCTCGGTGGTCTCCAGCCGGGCCTGCAGCTGGAGAGGAGCTTCAGCCCACCTGGCCTGGCCACTCCCAAACCTGCCAGGTGCAAGGCCGGTCCCAGGGTGGAAGAGAGGGCTTCCCTGGGGGCCCCGCGGCAGAGGCAGGGTGGGATCTAGTGAAGCTCAGGCCCCTCCAAATGATGGACCCAATGCCCTGGACACAGTGTGAGTGGGGCTGACCCACACTGGGAGGCAGGCTCTAGGGTTGCTGGAGCACATCCACACTTTGCTCACAGATAGGTAAACTGAGACCATAGGACCAACTACTGGTGGCCCAGCTTTAGGACAGGGGAGCACTGTGCTCTCCCCTCTGTTCCCAGCACCCCTTCCAGCAGGGGACCGTGTCTACTATACATGCACCCTATAGCCCCAAAGCCAATGACCCCAGGCAGTGCCCTGGGGTGACTGGCCAGGGGATCCGGGCCCAGCAGCTCACAGCCAGAGCCCAGGAAGTTTTGCCCAGGGCCCACTGCCCTGGGCCATGCCACCATCACTGGAGCCAAAACCCAGGGCAGCATGTGGGCCTCTGGTCATGTGGGAGCCACCAGAGGGCAGAGAAGGAAGGGGCCAGATGGCCCCAGTGAAGCTGGTGGGGTAGGTGCTGGTAGTGCTGCTGCAGGATGGAGGTGCCCAAGGTCAGGCACACTGGCCTCCAAGACCCCTCCCCGCCTGTCTCGGGGCGAGGTCCTGTCTCTCCTGGCACCCCATACCTAGTGAAGGCTGACGCCAGGAGCAGGCTGGCCCAAGCTGCTGGCGTCTTCTAACCCAGGTCTGACTCATGGGCTTACTAATGTGTCGGCAGGGTTTCTGTGGCTTCTGCTCCCACCAGCCTGTTCCCAACATCTCCAGCCCGTGCTAGGAAGATTTCCCGCCCAGACCTGGCCCCAGCTGCAGAGGGCTCCCAGGAGGAGCAGCCCACTTGGTGCCGTGGCATCAGGATGGGGTGGACCCTCACAGTCCTGCCCTGAGGGTCTCCTGGGGGGTGAGGGTGACCATGAAAACAGGTGTTTCCGGCTCGGCGCCTGTGGCTCAGCGGGCTAAGGTGCCAGCCACGTACACTTGAGCTGGCGGGTTCGAATCCAGCCCTCGCCTGCCAAACAATAATGACAGCTGCAACCAAAAAATGGCCGGGCATTGTGGCGGGTGCCTGTAGTCCAGCTGCTTGGGAGGCAGAGGCAGGAGACTCGCTTGAGCCCTGGATTTGGAGGTTGCTGTGAGTTGTAATGCCACAGCACTCTATCCAGGGTGACAGCTTAAGGCTCCCTCTCAAAAAAAAAAAAAAAAAAGAAAACAGGTGTTTCCTATGTGGGGCTCAGGACATGGCAGAGAGTAGGGCCCACAGAGGGTGAGGGCCCCTCCAGCCCCGGAAGTCTCCCACGACCCATTTCAGAGGCAAGGCCACCAGGGACCCCTCAGGCACTTAGCACTGGTCACTGGTCACACAGTCAAGATAGAGCCAGACCAGGAATGGCCCACCCTGTGCCTCTGTTTCCTCATCTGTCCTGCCACAGAGCATGGTGGGGAAGGCTGTGAAGATGGCAGGGATTGGGGGTTGCTCCAGGGCAGGCAGAGGCCTGGGCCCCCAACATGGGGCTGGCACCCCTCACCCTGCAGTTGCTCCTCACCCAGTCCTGCCTCAGAAACTGTCATAGGAGACAGGCTCTGGCCTAGAAAGTTTCCTTGTTTCTTCCCCTTTCTGCCTTGGTTTCCCCACCTACACAACAGGAGGCCTTCCCTGGCCTCACACTGTATGCTAAGTATGCCTGTCACTGCTGCTCACAGGTCACCTTGGAAGGCCCTGTGGTCACTGGGGGCAGAGGATCGCAGCCTCACCACTGCCGGGCCTGTCCTTGTCAGGGTGGGGCCTGGGGATGGGGGCTTCTTTCCAGCCCTGTCTGGGGGGTTTGGGCCCTCTGGCTTGCTCTCTCTTGCCCCTGGCAGGCGCTGGCTCTTTGCTGATATTGGGCTAGGCACCAGAAACCTGTGGGTCAGGACTGACCAGGCGACCCCCACATAGCTCCCAGCAGCTGAGGGACAGAGACCCAGGGGACATGCGAAGAGCAGGGAAAGTCTTGGCACCTGTCCTGCTCTGACTCCTTCCTCCACCCCCTGCGTCTCCATCTTTGCCCACAGTTTGGAAGTGAGGGACTGACACAGTCCTTCCTGGTCTTAGGCCTTGCCTCACAGGTGATGAGGGGTCCTGCTGTCTACCACAAACCAGTGGCACACACTCACCCGTTCACTGATCACGTGGTACTTGCTGGCCAGCTCGTCCCGCTCAGCACTGGTCTGGGCCAGTAGGTCCTCCATCCGGGTCAGCTCTTGCTGTAGAAGCCCATGCTCTTCCTGTACCTGGGCCTCAGAGGCTGGCAGCTCCCACACCCCTAGGGCACAGCATTCCGCGAGGGTGGGGGGCTGCATGTTGTCTGCGGGCCTGCCACCATCTTTTGGGAGGGCCCTAGCTCTGACCCAAGGACCCTAGGTGGGGCAGCACAGTTCACCCTCTGGCCCCCTGTTTCTCATGTTAATGGACTACCTATCACCTCCCTGCCATTGTCAACATCTTTAATCCAAATACGTGCCCATGCTGAGCCCAGGGCAATCACAGCCGAGCATATGGGGGTGGTCTGGACCCTGGGCACCCACCCTTCCTGTGAAGCAGTGAGACCTGGGGCTTCAGGGCAACAAGGTCCCAGGTAAGACAGCAGGTTTGTCCTTCCTCATCACACAGAGTAGGTTAGCTGGGCATTGCAGAAAGCCCGACAGACCTTCAGGGTAGAAAAGGGCTCCAGGCCCAGGCACAGGGACATGCTGGGTCTAGGTAGCCTGACGTCAGGGCAGGGACTGAGTACCTAGAGCCAGTTCCTCAGCTGGAAAATGTGACAATTAGAGGCAGCTCTTGGGGGCCTGTGGGGCCCAGTAAGTGACAAAGCTTGGCTCAGGATAGGGGGGTTGTGGCTGTGTTCCCTGGGCGAACCTTTAGGATTTTCACTCTTATGAAAAATTGAATCTGATGAAATTGAGACTCAGGTGTCACAAATGTGGCACAAACACAAAGGCAGCCCTGGCTCAATTCATGCCCTGGAGTGTCCAGGCAATACCCCAGAGGATGACCATGGGAGGGTGTGGATCTGTTCCTTCTGCATGCAGAGCCTACAGGCCAGGAGGGCCAGCCTAGCCACAGAACAGTCCTGCAGCTGCCCCTATCCCTTTACCTTGAGGTGGCTCCTCGCCCAGGCTGCTGGCTACGATCTCACGGATACGGGCAGGCAGGGGGGATGGCGAGGCCTGCTGGCCTTCCCCACACATGGTCAGTGCTCGGTCTTCTTTGCTTGCCATAGGGCTCAAAATGGTGTTCTCCAGCCTCTGCAAAACACCACAGAAACACCTGGGCTGGCAGCCCCCTAGACAGCTGCCAGGGACCCCTGCACGAGCCCAGTGGAGTCAGTGGGGGCTACCACTGGAGAAGATGATGTCTTAGTTTTCCCACCTATGAAGTGGGACTTCACTTACCCCTGGCTCTGAGAGAGGCCAGCGTTGCACCCACCTTGGGCTTGGCCCCTTCTCTGTGCAGATGCCAAGTAGTGGGCTGAGTGGACACCAGTGACCTCTCAGGGTGTTTGGGTAGGGACCTCTGCCTCAGATCCACAGGGAAGAGACCACCCACCTGCCCTCCGGCACAGGTGGTCTCAGCCTTTCTGCACAGTGGGATCAGGGAGGGTCCTGAAGCCCGTCTGGCAGTGACAGAGCCTAGGGACAGAGGGCAGAAGGACCCTAGTGCAGCTGCCCACCTCACTCTACCAAGGCCTCTCCCACCATGGGGCATGTATGGGCCCTGCAGGAGGGCAGGGAAGGCCCACAGGGGGCAGCAGAGCCCTGTCCTTCCTCCCCTGCCAGGCTCTGACAGAAGAGCCTCTGGGGCATCTCTCCCTTGGGCTTCCCTTGGAGGGCTGTGGAGGACAGGGAGGGCAGTAGGACAGCAGGGACAGTAAGGGCAGCCCTCCTTCCCAGGTGGGTCCTGAGCAGCTGAGCTGCCAAAGACAAAACTTGAATAGGCTGGGAAGTGGGCCTAGGTTCCTGAGATTGGCCTTGGGGGTCTTGGCCTCCAAGTGGCGTTTTGCCCAGGAGGACCCAGTGGGCTCTTTTGAAAATGACCCCCAGGCAGGGCCCTCTTGCTGACTCAGGGCCCTGCTGGCTCTCAGACGCTGGCCCATCCCAGACCAGTTGGAACCTAGACAAGACCCACCTGAAGGGCGTGTGAATTTAGGGCAGTGAATTAAATAGCAAGTGTGACCGATGCTTGCAAGGGGACCCTGGGAGAGGATGCCCAACTCCCAAAGGCTCTGGAAGGCAGCAATCAGACTCCTCTTCCGTGGACGCTCAGCTCATTGCTGGAGGACCCCCAGAGATACAACTGCTCCCTTGCCCTGGCTCCCCAGATCCTGGTGGGCCCGGGTCCTAGTGGGTGGCCACACCGTGGCCTCCTACTGGTCATCTTCCCCCAGCGCTCCCTGAGATCCCATGGAAGGAATGGAGTCTCTCGGCCCAGCCTGGTGAGGGGCTGGCTTCCTGTGCATGTCCTGCCCCCGTCCCTGTCACTCTCACCTGGTCCTCCTGAACCCAGCCAGCACCCCCAGATCCTTTGTGTCCTGCTCCCCGTCCAGGTGTCCCCCAGCCACAGGCCTCCCTCCATCTAGACCTTCCCAAACACAGAGACCCCCCCTCCTGGTTGGCAACAGACAGCTGAGAGTCACCACAAGACCCAGGCTCTGAGTGGCACCTTGAGAGGCCCCCCGACTCTGGCAGCAGGGCAGTCACTCCCAGGTCCTCTGGTGGGGGAGGGCCCTTCCTCCAGGGCTTTGGACACATCCCTGGGAGGGCGTGGGCAGGCACTCTCTCTCACCACTTCCCCAGATGACCTCCACTGAGTCTCGGTGTGGGCAGCAGTGACTGGTCTCTCAGTGAGAGTAGAGGGAGAAGAGGAGGGTGTGCCTGTGACCCCCTTGGGGCCAAGCAAGGACCCAGCTGCCAGAACCCCACCTTCTTGGAGGAAAGACGGCTACAAGGGGCTCAGCCGTCCATTGTGCCCTGAATTCCTTATTTTGCACAGGGGAAACTGAGGCCCTGCAGCGGGGTAGGAAGCACCCCAGTCAGGCCGGGCTCTTCCGGCGGCCCCTCCCAGGCCGGGAAGGCCTCTGCCCGCCGCTGCTCGGCAGCTCCCGCCCCTCCCCGCTCCCTCGGGCACCCGCGGCGCCACCCTCTAACGGGAAGGCAGCGGCGCGGCGTAAACTTGACTCATTCCTAACATTTACAGAGGGTCACTTATTAGCCGAGACGTCCCGAGAGGCGCTGGGGCGTAATGGGTTCCAGCTGTGGCCGAGCGCCTGCGAAGGCCGCTGCCCAGCCGGAGCCACAGGGGCGTGGAGGGGGCGGCGGGGGGCGCGTCCTGGGCGGGCCCCCGGCCGGGCCCCCCCCCCCCCCGCGCCCCCCCCCCCCCCCCCCCCCCCCCCCCCCCCCCCCCCCCCCCCCCCCCCCCCCCCCCCCCCCCCCCCCCCCCCCCCCCCCC
>CAUYON010014096.1:0-23869 GCA_963573935.1 Arctocebus calabarensis
GAGCGTTGTGGCAGGCGCCTGTCATCCCAGCTACTTGGGAAGCGGAGGCAGGAGACTCGCTTGAGCCCAGGAATTGGAGGTTGCTGTGAGCTGTAATGCCACGACACTCTACCCAGGGCGACAGCTTGAGGCTCTGTCTCAAAAAAATAAATAAATAAAATAAATAAATAAAAAGTAATTAGAAGTGATTAAAATCCCCTTTGGGTGTTTTAGATGTTTAAAAACGAAATCATGGGGAAGGCCCCTGGGAAGAAAGCACAGCTCCAAGCTTATAACCTGTACCAACTTTGCCCCATTATGTTTTGATTAGATCCCTTGCTCCAGTCATCAGAGTTGATTATGGATTTGATTAGTGCATTTTTCTGCTATTGTGTTATTCCCTTTCTTCTCTTCCTCAGTTCTTAGAGAGAAATGTGTAGCGTGGTTATCCGCCAACATGCAAGAATGTTTATAGTTCACATATTGCTTATTTTGGGGGCTAATTTTCTAAAGAGACTTTAAGGGTGGTACTGGTGGCTTATTTAGGATAACATTACATGTGCCCGTATCGGTACATAAATACATCTACTTCTGGATATGTGTATATATGCATATGCACACATACACAAATATATACATATGGAACAGCTTAAAGTATTGAGCACATGTAAGCACACACATCAAAGGCGAGGCTAGAGGAATTAGGACCCAAATTCTCGCTTTCGGAGAAGCTAGGTTGGCTTCCCACTTCTCATACTGTTTTCCTTTGTGATCAAGATTTGAAGCACCAAATCTATGTCCCCTATCATTTACTTAAAAGACAGACGGGATGTAGCCTGATAGGTAGGTTGCTGCGAGGTGTTTTAATTAGGCCTTAGTGAAGTCCTGAAGCCACTCTGAAAAAGCCAAACCACTCAGCAAGATTTTGGCTTAAGGTCAGAAATTCTTATTCCTCAGAATCAGCCTCAGCAGCAGGGAAGGGAACATTTATGGACCATCTGCTATATGCCAGGTAGTCTCTGGCACTCTTTCTATGTATATTATTTAATGTCAGACAGAAGAGACTAAAAAAATATGAAATGGTCTATGCATTTTATGAGGATGCTAAGCCCAAGGGAGGTTATTATTTGAGGCAGTTTTATATGGTAAATTAAGCTTCATTGAGAGATAGGTCTGTGTTCAAATCCAGGCTTTGTCTCTAATCCTCAATTTCATCTTCTGTAATGTAGCAATAGTGATGCTCATTGGTTGGCTATGAAAGTCCAATTAGATATTATAGGTAGGCTGCTGATCATAGTGTCTGGCTCAGACTAAGCAAAGAATACATGGTAGTCCCAATTTTTATTTTTCAAGGTCAGATCCAAGTTTGGAAACTATATCTGCCTCATTCCAAGCCCATGTTCTTTCCAGCCTACTTCTATGCCATAGAAGGACAGATGTATTGCCCCATGAAACCAGAGAACATAGGGGGGTTTTGATTAGATGTATAGTGAGCAAGAATAAACTAAGAGCAATGTCATCCAAAGAGGTCATATCTAGAGTTGTTAATCTGGTCCCAGACATGCCATTTTTATAGCAATAACCAAGCTGAGGGATCTGCTAGAAGCCAAACTTGTGGGAAGCCTCCTTTGTATACCCATTCTAAACTGGTACTGTAGGAGTTGAGTGGAGCTGGCCAATCTGATGGCCCAGTCCAGGACAGGACCAATAAGGGAACATTCGAATTGATTGGGCTTTTTAATGGCTCTTTATTGTTCTGAGGGTAGAAGGAGAGCCCTTTTTCCCACAGCTGGCATGGCTGTACTGGGAGCTGAACCTTGTAATCAGTTGGTCATTAAGGTGCCGCAAGGCTTGGCCAGCTGCCCAGTGGTGTTTTACCAATAACCACAGAGCAAAATTCAATGGGTATTCTGTCTCTTGGGCGTATTGTTCAAAGAGATGGACAATGTGTTCCTAAAATGCATTGGGAAGAATGGGCCATGTGATTTTGGGAACAAAACTTAGTTAGGCTTTTGTGCTTTAGTCTACATAGGACAATAGTGAATGACACACAAGTTTTTGCAAGAACCCCATTTCACCCACACAGAACTAAAAAGTGACTCATTGCCCCCTTTCCCAAGGAGGACAGATCCTGTCTTGTGTTTTGCAAGCAATAGCCCCCCAGCCTCACAATATCTTTTCTTTTCTTCCAAGTGAAACTTTAATACCTTCAGAGACTTTTGGATTATTCCAACCCCTCCCCTCATCTTGGTAGGAGAGAAGATATGGTAGAAATGGTGGCTTAGTCGATTGTGAGTCTACCTCCCAGAGTTCTTTTGGAGCCTTTGAATAAAATCATTCACTCATGGCCATGTGACACATTAAAAATAATTATAATCATAGTCACTGATGAGCACAGCCTCTTTAGTATCAGCATAACGCATAGCACCAGATGTGTATCATTTCCTTTAATCCTCACAACATCCCAATTAGATGCTTTTTCCTGAAGAGAACTGGCAATGACAGCTCTGGGACTTTGCAACTTTGATTTTAGTTCTGTCTCTGGGCACTTTGCTACATGACCTTCAATCATTCTTGTTGTCTTTTCTGAACTTCAGTTATCTCACCTGTAAGATGGTGAGACGTGGCCCCCTCAGATCGCAATTGCTTATTTTGCTGGATCATGAATTCCCTGAGGGAGGAAGGTCCGCATAGAGTAGGTTTTCAGTTAATATTTACTGGAAAAAAGAAGCGTGAGGGGAGATAATAGAAAAAATTGAAAATCAGGAGTAAGTAAGCTCATTGAGCATGAGCTGTGTTTTTAAAGCTGTGGCTAAACCATGTGGATCTTGCAGACCTCTCATTTAGGATGTGAACTGAGAAAGTCACATGACGGCAGGTGGCCACACATGGGACAGAGTGTGCAAACTGAACACCAGCTGAGGTCAGTGCTCTCCAACATCAGGGCTTAGTGAAACTTGCCTGGTCTGGCTGAGTGGAGGGTGGAGGCAGATTCCTTCACACAAGGCTGTTTGTGATACCCAAACTGGCCATTTCAAAGGGAGATCAAGATTTGATAAATGGCAAGTGCAGTGAACTGGACAGGTTAAGGGGGAGAGAACATCATGGGCTTTGGCAAGTTTGGGCTGATTCCCCTGACCTCCACTTTGGAAGGAGGACCTAAGAAGGGTTCTGCGGGGTTGGGGTTGGTTAGGAAAAGCAGAAGGTTTAGAAAAGCCTATGACAGGACAGAACTTCGGGAAACAATGATTACAGCAATCATTTATGTACAATTTCCAGACATAATCTCACTTAATCCTCATACTAGTTTCTGAACTGATATTATTGATCCCATTTTACCAGCAAAGGGAAAAATAGGGGTCAGCGAAGGGACTACCCTGAGAGGAGATCTGGGGCTTGTGTGGGTTACACAGCTGGTGTGGACAGTGGCAGGATGCCAACTGGAATCCTTCTGATCCTGAAACCTGGAGGCTCAATCCGTAATTGGAGGAGGCCAGGGTCCCACAGTGAGCTGCTGTTCTCCTTCTCTTTGGAGCCTGCTCCCTGTTTTCCTGGTCTTGGCCCTCCTCCTTGGCTGTGTCCTGGTCAGGGCCTTCTCTGCCTGGGCAAGCCTGTTGCCAGGGGCCCTGTGTTTATAGGATAAGGAGCCCCATTTGGCTTTTGCCCATATCCTGTTGCAATCTGGGCAGGAGCTCCTGTCCCACTGCTGTGGCTGCTGCCCCCCAGGTCACCCCCATGTTGCCAACCTGGTGGGGTCCATGTGCCTAACAGCTGGCAGACCTCTTTCCTGTCCTCCTACCACATGCTTCTCGGCTGCTGCTCTCCAGACAGTCCTTATTTCATGCTGATTTGCTTTGATTCTTTTCAGACCTGGGAGTGATGCTTGTTTACGTCAAAATGTGTGGGCTGCAAGTGTGACAGAGCCATCAGACCTTCTGGTGTTCGAACTTTAGTTGTTAGCTATCTCTAGACCAGGGAAGGAAAGACCTGGAAGAAAAACTCCATTTAGGTGACAAAACTTGCTTGGGACACCAGTCTAGTGATCTGTAGGTCTAAGAACTAATGACTCAGGATCTTTGAGGAGAAGGCGTTTGAGGCAAGGAAACCATGGCCCAGAGAGAGGTGTGACTTCCTTCTGGTCACCCAGCTCCAAGGGACAGAGCAAAACCTGGAACCCAGGCCTCCTGACTTAGAGCCAGCATTCTTTCCACTTCACTCAGTGATCAGATGTTCTGCTCAGAAGGGCCTAATCATTTAAAAATTGGAACCAGCCCTATGCTGTATTTTTTTCCCTTCCTTCTACCACGTAGTTAATGTAAGTGTCCTTAATTCCTTCATGTTAGAAAGCTTTACATTTGGCTTAATGAATCAAAAACCAGGATCTCTTTGTGGATGGTGTAATTGTGGCACTAGACCACCATGAAATATCTCCCATGGACTAGACACTTTACATCATCTCCTTTAAGCCTCATGCAATTCAGTAAGACTGGTGACATTTTATCCATGCCATGTATAAGGCTCATAGGAGGTCAGTAACTTCAACAAAAGCACACAGAATGAGCATTGGAACTCTGATATCAATTCAAAGCTTTTTATACCCACCCCTTTAGACTCCCTCAAGCTGGAAGCCAGAAAGACCTGGGATTAATAAATTGTGGTATATGTATACCATGGAATATTATTCAGCCATAAAAAATGTGGGGATGGAATTGGAGAACTTTCTCTGAAGTATCACAAGAATGGAATAACAAACATCACATGTACCCAATACCAGATTGGAACTAGTAGATTAGCACCTACATGCTCACATGAAAGTAAACCTCAATGAAATTCAAGCAGGGAGAAAGAGTTGGGTAAATTCCCACCCAATGGGTACATTGCACAGATATATGGCACATTACCTGGGTGTAGGTTACATGTACAAATTAGACTTTAGCTTTATAAATGCAAACTGTGGAATCTATTTGTACCCCAACAGTACTCTGAAATTTATTTTTAAAGTACTCAATGTAGTCAGTGATTACTGTATTGAAAAAACAAAAAGATCCTACTTTCTCATTCATTTACCAGGCATCTCAGTTCCCTAGTTTTAGTGTGGGGCCTGGGAAACTAGACACTTCAAGAAATAATTGTTGAACTGCTGCTTGGACAAGTCTACCCTGCACAGCCTCAATTTCAGTGGGTTGTGCAGGTTACAGCAGTTAGTGTATGTGAAAGTGACTGGTATGAGGTAGATAAGATCACTGTTATTTACTGAGCATTTACTATGTGCTTGATATTCCTCTAAGCATTTTATGTGGGTTTTCCCTTTGAGTCATCATAAAAGCAATGACCTCTAAGGTGGGTAGTGTTGTGATTGTCTTCATTTTACAGGTCAACTGAGGCCTGCAAGGCATAAACAACTGCCCAAGGTCACCCTACCAATAAATGGAGGAGCCAGGTCTGAAACTCAGGCAGGGACTGCAAAGCTTGCTTCCTTCCTTCCTCTTCCATGCTGTTGCAAAATCAACGCAAGTTCATTTGAGGGTGGTGCAGAGAGACACATACAACTTAAGGCCCAGAGAGGGAAAGCAATTTCTTTAAGGCCCTTCTAGCAAGTGAGAGTTAGCAAAACCCGGCAAAGACTTGCCTTCTAAGGTAACCTAGGGCTCTGTCCTTTAAAAGGTAATCCCTCTCTAATGGGGAAGGACAAATTGTTTAGTAGTCCTAAACTGGAGATAGTGATCAGGACTCACACCTGCCTAGACAATATTTTTCATCCTTCTTTATCTCAGGGCACCCTTGAACCTATAGTTAAACTTCCACAGAACACTTAAATTATGTAGATTTAAAAAAAGAGTAAAGCCAGACGCGATGGCTCATGCCTGTAATACTAGCATTCTGGGAGGCAGAGGTGGGTAGATTGCCTGAGCTCACAGGTTCGAGACCAGCCTGACCAAAGTGAGACCTTTTTTCTAAAAATAAATAGCTGGGCGTTGTGGTGGGTGACTGTACACTCAGCTACCTGGGAAGCTGAGGCAAGAAAATCACTTCAACCCAAGAGTTTGAGGTTGCTGTGAGCTGTGACACCACAGCACAAAGCAAAAATAAATAAATAAATATTTTAAAAGAGTAAAAAGGGAATATACTTGCTGTGCTTTGAACTTCTTTTGAAAATAATTTAATTAATGATCTTTTCAAAGCACACCTGGTTCTCTCACAGCACACTGGTGAAAATCACTGGCTAAGAGGATTCTGTGGCTTTCCTTTTGTTCTCTGCTTTGGAATCGTTCTTTCTCTGGATTGCAGAGCAATCCTAGTCTCTAGAAATGTTTACCTGGCTAAAAATATGCCTGCTTTGTCATATTTTTAGCCCAATTTAGATTTGAACTATATGAATTGCCCACACCCATGTATTAGGCATTAGCTGTTGGTACATTTTGTAACAGGAAACTGCTGGTTTTCCATTCCAAAGTACTGGAATTCGGTCAGAAATTTGTCATCTGCAAAACCAACTCTCACCACATTCCATTTGCTGTTTTAAGAGTGTCTTGTCACCTGGATTTGGAGGCAGCAGTCCATGGGTGAGGCCAACCTGGTGGAGGAGCTCTGGTGCCTTCTCCAGGTCCAGTGGCTTCCAAGTGACCTCTGCCCGGCTCCTCCCAGGCCCACTCATTCTGCAGTATGTTGCCTTTGGATCAGCATCAGGGCAGACAGGGTGCTTATTTTAGAACTGGAAGGAGAGGAGATATATCAATAAAAAAAAAAAAATAGAGAAGGAAAAATCCCTTCAGTGCTTTTAAAATATCTCACTCTTACCAGGACCGATTCTTTTTGTTTCTTAAAAACAACTGGCAATTTTCTCCTCAAAACAGAGTTGGAAGGAGAGGTGTATAAGATTAAATAAGGAAGGAGCAGCGATGGTGGTCTGTGGGTTTCCACATTCTGTGCTGTTCAGAGACGGTGGTTTATTTCCCCCCATCTGATTTCCCTTTCCAAAGTATCTCCACTCCTTAGTCACAGACTAGGGAACCTTAGAACTCTGTCACAAAGACACTGTGTTTTCCTACCTCTTCATTTTAAGAACCAGGAAGCTGAGCCTCAGGGCCTTTGCACTTGCTGTGTTTTTGTTTTTTTATCTTTGTGCTTGCACTGTCTTTCCCAGATATCAGCAATGTTCACGCCTTCACCTTCAAGCTCTACTCAGATGTTACCTTATCAGAGGTGCATTTTCTGAATCTAAGCTAGCTCTGACAAGCCCGAGGTAGACTGTGGAAATGAGGACTGGACTTGCCAACAGGCACTGGTTCTACTTTGTCTTCAGTTTTTCTTTTTTTTTTTTTCTGCTTCACTTTTGGTGATCTAAACCCTTGGTAATAAAAGTATGGTTTGTGGCATCACCTGGGAACTTGTTACAAACACAAAATTCTCAGGTCTCACCCCAGACCTTCGGAATCAGAATTTGTATTTTAATAAAATCAGTGATACAGGCTCGGTGCTTGTGGCTCAACGGGCTAAGGCGCAAGCCACGTACACCTGAGCTGGCGGGTTCGAATCCAGCATGGTCCTGCCAAACAACAATGACAGCTGCAACCAAAAAATGGCCCGACTTTGTGGCAGGCGCCTGTGGTCTCAGTTGCTTAGAGGCAGAGGCAAGAGACTCGCTCGAGCCCAGGAACTGGAGGTTGCTTTGAGCTGTGATGCCGCGGCACTCTATCCAGGGTGACAGCTTGAGGCTCTGTCTCAAAATTAATTAATTAATTAATTAAATAAAATAAAATCAGTGAAAGAGAAACAAATTAAATTTTAAGAAGCAAAAGAGTTGGGCACAGCAGCTCATGCCTATAATCCCAGCGCTGTGGGTGGGTAGGTTGTTTGAGCTCAAGAGTTGGAGACCACGGCTCGGCGCCTGTGGCTCAACAGGCTGAGGCGCCAGCCACGTACACCTGAGATGGCGGGTTGGAATCCAGCCCCAGGGCCCACCAAACAACAATGACGGCTGCAACCAAAAAATGGCCAGGTGTTGTGGCAGGCGCCTGTAGTCCCAGCTACTTGGGAGGCAGAGGCAAGAGACTCACTTGAGCCCAGGAATTGGAAGTTGCTGTGAGCTGTGATGCCACAGCACTCTACCCAGGGTGACAGCTTGAGGCTCTGTCTCAAAAAAAAAAAAAAAAAAGAGTTGGAGACCAGCCTGCGCAAGAGTGAACCCCCCCCCCCCATCTCTACTAAAAATAGAAAAAACAGCCAGGCATTGTGGCAGATACCTGGGGACCCAGCTAATCAGGAGGCTGAGGCAGGGAGATCACTTGAGCTCTAAAGACTGAGGTTGTTATGAGCTATGATGACACCACAGCACTCTACCCAGGGTGACAGAGTAAGACTCTGTCTCAAAAAGAAAAGTAAAAGAGCATTTATGCCTTCAGCCCTTTTAGAACTTAAGAGAAACCTTCTTCCCGCAAAGTACTATCATCACCTCTGTCTGGGGCCATAGGCCCAACCGCCTCAGATAGCCCTACCCTGTTGTTGGGATGCAAGGGCTGAACCGAATAACTCTAGAAGAGGGCAACATGAGGGGGACTTGCAGACTGTGGCTGTCTCTGATGTTGCTCTGGCTGATTCCCCTGAGCAATGAGCTTGGCTAATGTCTGGTCTACATGGCTGGAGGCTGTCATCTGCCTGGTAGCTACAGAAGGAAGGGAGATCCAGTCTTTAACCTGGGAGCCCCGCATTAGAGGACCTCAGCTCCCCACTCTGCCAGGTGTGTCTGGCTGCTTAAGATAGGTATCTTTCAAGAGCTGGAGGCAATTCCACCCCAGCCCTTCTCCTGAGTGGCTGTGAACTCCTCTCTGGGGCCTTCAGCAAAGGCAGTCTGAACAGGGACCAACTCCCACAGTCCTTTGCTCCTTGGAAATCATCCAGTTCTCCTTCAGTCCCCCAAATCGTGTTGCAGTGATGAAGGCAGGATGCATCCTAGGGTACCAAGGGGAAGGGCTCTCCATCCCCATGTCTAGTGCCCAGGGAAGCCCTGTAGGGGCAGATGCCAGGCAAATGTAATCTGTCTCCTGCTGAGGCATTTCTCTCAGTCACCCTGTGATTATGTATTGATTAGGGGAAAGCCCATTGATACGAGCAGAGCAGATTAACTGAGCTCCTGAACCAGGCTGTTTGGGGGAACTATTGTCTAACGCTGATGTCGGAGTCTTTTTGCCTTGTTCTGTGTAAATCAGGGCTATTTGAAAGCTGTTCACATGGTCACTGGTGCCATGGAAACCGCCTGTCCTTGTGCACACTCATGTCTCTGTCAGATGTGGGCCACCATGGTTGGAGGAGGAGGACTTGGCGGCAGAGGAGCAGCTTCACTCTAGGGTTTATAGTGGGGGAAGGGAGGTGGAAGCAGGGGAAGTTGGGGAGCAGTTTTGGTCCCTCCCTCGGCTCTCCTAGCTTTGTTTCATTTAACCTCATTCAAGCCACCAGGAGGAGGAACTGCCCCCGACACCCTGGTGTTAATAACCTGGTCCTGGGTAGAGACCTGGAAACTGCCCTGTGACTGGAAGGTGATGCTCCTGGCACCAGGAGGGTGTGTGTGTATGTGTGTGTGTGTGTGTGCATGCACGTGCAAGTGTAGCTGTGCCCAGATGTTCCTGAGAGGTTGTAGAAAATCCATTTTGACCACTGGCAGCATCACAGCATGTGAGGCTGAAAAATAGTCTTCCCTGGAATCAAGAACCTTAAGTTCTCTTTCTAGATCCTGCTTTAACAAGCTTCATGACCCAGGGCATGTGACCCATGGTTCTTCATCTGCTGTGTGTGGAGTTTTGCAAATAATACACATGCCTGGATGTCTCCCTGACAGAGTCAAGCCTGGAATGGGACTTTGGCATATGTCTTTCCTAGGGATCTTCGGAAGATTCTGAGGCATGCTCAGCAGGGAGATCTCCTGAAGGGGAGAAATCAGAGGAGTCAGGAGAGTCAAGTGGGAAAGCACAAGTGGCCCCTGACACATTGACCAGGGCTTGGATTTCAGCTCTGCCTACTTGCAGCACTGTGGCCTTAGGGAAGTTGCAAACCTTTCCCTGCTTCCCTATCTGCCCCATAGGCATGATAGCAGTGACCTCTTAGGGCTGCTCTGAGCATTTAACGTGATCATGTATAGAAAACCTCCTAAGAAAAGTCCAAGTCAGAATGCAATTAAGAAATAAGATGGCAGTGCTCCATTATATTAGTGTCATTTGGCAATAAGGAAACCAATTAATTCATCCTTTCATAGAGTTATTAACAGAAAAGGAAGTGTACAAAGAAAGGTCCTATGGGGTGAAAGAGAGATGCCAAGGGTGCCTCTCTTCCTTTTATGACAGTGGTTCTTAAACATCATGTGCTCGGCGTTACCTGGGGAACTTGTTAAATAGGCAGAATCCTGGGCCCCAGCCTCAGACAGTCTAATTTTGCAGATCAGGGATAAGGCTTGAGATTTGTATCTTTGACAACTATAACCAGATGAGTGTGCAGAAGATGCTCTGTGGCCCCCACTCTGACAACACTGGTCCAGAGTGGAAGATCAAATTGGAGCAAGGAGGGAGCTGAGTGACTTCTGGTAGGCAGGAATGGAATTTTAGATGGAGCGATAGGACCTGAGGTCTGAATGCAGCAGGATTCCAAGAAAACAAGGCAGCATATTTTGGATTTGGTCTGATGAACAGATGGTGGAGAGCCCTGGTGGACAGGAAGCTCTGGCCCTTTTCCCTCCTGCCAGTGACTTGCATTGCCAGGGAGGGTAGGCATCACACCAGGATGGCAGCCACCAGCAAGGGTTTGTTGGGACTCCCAGTGAAGGATAATGAACCCAGGGTATGTGTCCCTTTGTTTAAGGCCAAGGCTGGCTGCCTTTAAGTTGCCTAGCAGTACCCACAGAGTTGAGCATCTGTCCCTCTATTTCCTCTTTCTGAAATCAGGGCTTCGAGCAAGCTGCAGTGGTAGAACGGGAAGATGCTCAGAGCCCCAGAGTGGGCTAGCAGAAAGGGCACCCAAGATGGCATACGTATTTATTTGGCTTCCAGTTCTCCTTATTAGGGGCTGAGCTGGCTGAGGGAGCTATAGCCCGAGTCTCAGGTCTCTGAGGGGCCCAATATGCGTGCCTGTGATAAAAACTGAACCACACACTCCCATAGCGGTGGCCGTTGGATCTGCTGCCTGCAGGAGAGCAAATTCTCACAGAAAGGGAGAGCGGTAAGATGAGAGAAACGAGAAGAGAGCATTTATTTAGCACCTATTATGTGCCAGGCTCCAGGCTCCATGCTCTATGCTTCCAGGATTTATCTTATTAGGCCTCCGTTTTAGGAGGTAGTTGTCGTTAGCTTGACTGCTGATGAAAGAGAGGTTCAGACCAGAGAGGTAAAGCAACTTGCCTCATCTCACGTAGCTAGGACGTGGCTGTGCGTGAGTTCAAGTTCAATTCTGTCTTGCTCCATGAATTAATCGACAGTTCTGTAGTGACTGTGGTGGGGGAAACGTACTTCTTGATCCTCAGGCACAGGTGCTTTGAGGGCCTGGCTGCCCTGGGTCGGGCAGGGGCACGGTGTGGGCGAGCTCCTGGGAGTCCCGTGACTTGTGGGGCATTTCTGTGCCCTCTGTCAACAATCTGGCCTTCAGTATTGTTGCGCTGGCTGCTTTCACCACAGCCAGACCCCCCACCCACACAGGCGAGGGTTTTGGCCAAGGGCACCCTGGAGAGGGAGGAGGAAGTGCCCTCCAGAGGGGGGCTTGTCGCAGAGCTCCTGAATGGCCCCACTGAGGCTCCCAGGCAGGACAACAATGGGCCTGTTGGGGCCTCAGTCGCTGAGGTGAGAGGGCCGGGGCCTGGCAGGCAGTGCTGGCTCAGAGGCCAGACGCTGACTTCCAGGGCTGGGAGCCAGCGCTTCTGACGTGCTTTGAAATGCCAGCTCTGCTTAATGGGGAGCAGCTGGGGCGGGCTCCACATTCCTCCCCGTGCCAGGAAGGCAGCGTGAACCCGCTTCCCCAGGCCACGGCAGCTCTCCATCTCCTCCCTGCCTGGCCCTGCTCACCCTTCCTGGGCCAGATCCTGCTCAGTGGACACTAGACACCATAGTCTGTTCTTTCCAGTGTCCCCTGGCTCCTCAGGGGTATCCTTTTCAGCTGGTTTGGAGAAATAACACTCCCCTCCCCAATGGCTTAGGATGCTCACAGGTGCAATTGCCAGATAAAATTCAAGGTGCCCAGTTACATTTGAATTTCAGATAAATAATGAATATTTAATTGTGTTTAAATATGTAACAAATATTGATAAATGACAGCCTGAGCCAAGGTACAGTTTCATTTTGTGTATAACAGGACATACTTAAAATAAAAATTTATTTGTTGTTTATATGAAATTCAGGTTTAACTGGGCTTCCTCTATTTTTATTTGCTAAATCTGACAACCCTGCCCAGGAAAGCCACCTGTGTGACATCACCAGGACTTAGCCAGGTTTCCCTTGGTGCCATCAAGGTGGGAGATGGGGGGTAGGAGGTCTCTCTGTGTCTGCTCTCCACCTGATAATTGCTACCTCACCAAGTGAGATTATTGTGTTACTCAAATAAGACCCTCATAATAGCTGCCCAGCTCTGGACACTTGCTATGTGCCAGGCTCCATGCTAAGCACTTTATGTGATGTGAAAATGATTTACTTTTCATTCTCTCAACTATACCTCTGATGTTCCATTTTACATGGAAGGAAACTAAGGCACAGAGAGGTTAAATACTTACCTGTGATCACACAGTGGAGATGGGCTTGAACCCAGGCCTGTTTAAATCCCCAGTCTATACTCTCAGTCATCACCCTTCACCCCTGCAAACAATAAAATGCTCTACAAACATCTGGTGTCACTGTTACTCAACTGAGACAAAGGGGAGTGTTGTGAAATACTGACCATATAACCAGCATGCTGAGGGGGTTACCAAGACCAAACATTCCTGGCCCCCTGTACTTTAATTCCTGTGCTCTTCCCACTCCCCATCCCCACACAATCACAAACACACAGTTGTTCCATCCACAACCCATACATGTTGGCCATACATATTCACATTCATCATTTTACTTGGAGTCTCATACGGAGTCCTAGAAAGCAAGGAAAATTGTTATCACTTTATAGATGAGGAAAACAAAGGCTCAAGAGGTTAAATGATTTGCCCAAGGCCACACAGCTAGTCAGCTCAGTGACATGGCCTAGGATTTCAACTTGGACCCTCTGACTCCAAAACTCCTTTTCTGATCCTACAAGTATGAGCAAGATGTCCTCCTGGGATTTTTGAGACTCCCCCAACTGCCCCTAGTGTTTACGGTTTGCAGAACTGTGGTTGCTCTTTTGTTCAACCACATGTCTCTCCTACCAACCCATAAGCTCTTTTGATGGCAGAGAACACATCTGTCTCAGTCACCATTAAGTCACCTCTCAAAGTTCAGAGAGTTCGGGTAACCAACCCAAGAAGACACAGCTGAAAGAGGTAGTTGTGGGAGAATATAACCCTGGTTTCTGAGGAAGCCTTTGGTCACCCAGCCTTGAGGGGACCCTGGACACCTCTCTGGCACTGGCTGGACTCAGGACCTCCTCTCCCAGTCATGCTCCTGGATGTCTCCAGGGAGATCTGAGCATTCCTGTTTATGCCGGACTCACGCCTGCCCAGCCTCCTCGGGGTCAGGGAGGAAGAGCATCCTTTAGGAATCTGGGGATTTATGCGCTTCTCCCCTACTATTCATCCTTTGCTGGGTTTGAATTCTGAGATGAGAGCCTCATTTTTATTACCCTCTTAAACCTTTGTGTTAACTGATGCCTGCACAATTATGCGGTTAGCATGGATGCTGGTTTTATTGTCTTAAACACAAAGCAGCTTTGAAAATGAGTTCTTTCTGGGGACAAGCTAAGGGTGGGCCTCTCACCAGAGAAGGTAAACTTCAGTAGACCATTCCCCCTCCTGTGGGAGCAGGAGCAGGTGGATTAAATTGCTCCACTAGGAGGTATTCTGGTTTCTAATAAACAGACTAATAATCAACAACCCCTGAGGGGTGGTGGCTGGGAAGGGAGTTAGCCTTGATTACCCACCTTATATGGGCTGAGTTCTATGTTGATGTTTCTTCAACATCAAGTTCAGTCCCCTCTGAGGTTAAGCCTTAGATCCATTTTTCAGATGAGTGAGATGAAATAGGCTGGCTGATCTGGGTCACATGGCTGGTAAACAGTAGCTTTAGGTTTTGAGATCACGTCTGTTCAGCTCTGGAGTCTGTGCCTTGCTGTCATCCGTGTTTCTAGGTCTTTGTGCTTTAGGAGAGACCAAAACAGCAGAAGGCATGTGCTTGTCTTCCATGTTCCATCTGAGAACCCAAGGTGTTCCACCTACTACGCAGTGGGCGCTCAGCCTCCTGGGGTGTCAGTACCCAACTTCAGAACACGGGACTGAGATGTCTGGGGAAAATGGGGCCAGAGCTGGTTTCTGATCTCACCTCTTTCCTTAAAGGAGATATAGGATTTTAGCTATAGGAAGGGAGGAAAGGTTTTCTGAGGACTGGAAGCCATAACGGGATTCTGAGCAGGAGAAGGAAAGCTGAAAATAGTATATAAGAGATACATTTCAGGATAGTGAAAAGGATGGAGACTGGAAGTTGTTGGTAACCTGGTACTTCTGCTAATGATGGTGATGGGAGGCTGATGGTGGTGGTAAGGTCAGTTGCGATGAAGATGATGGTTGTTACAGTCACCATATATTTAATGCTTACTGCATAATTTTACATCCACGAACTCATTTAATGCTTACTATGATCTTTTATTAGGCCTATTTTACAGATCAGGAAACTGAGGCACAGAGAGGCAATAAGGCCTGAAATAGAGGCAGGCATTGAGGCTGGAGAAAAGCAAGCATACCTAAGAGCAATTGAAGGAAAAACTAGGGCAGGACTTGGTGACTGTGTTGGGAAAGGGATCCACAGTGAGTCCAAGGTAAGCCTATTGCTCTTTTATAGGAGCCAATTTCCTGGCGGTAGTTATTGGCGAAGTTATGACCCAACCAGCAAAGGCAAGCTTGCAATTTACTAAGTGCCTCTGTTAAAATGGTAATGTGATATTTCAGCAGATGAATATAATAAACCATTGCCAGACACAGACACCTTACCATGCATGAGATCGTCAGCTTCGGTGTGGGGAGAGTGGCTTAGGTTGAATGACTCTGGATGGGTCAGTTTTGAGAAGGTCTGTGCCAGCCAATAGCATCCAATAGTTTGTGCTGCCTCAAACTTGACCACCTGGGCCCCTTCCTTTGAGCCACTTGCCCTTCCTTCCTTCTCACACCCGGTCTGCTATAAAGCAGTTCATGCACAGGCTTTCACGGCCAACGCTAGATTAAGGTTTTCCTCCTTTCAAGTCACACCATTAGCATTTTAACAGACTTTCAGAAGATGGTGAAGGTATGAGTAATCTCAGGAGTTGCGCAGGGACAGGAAAGGTTGACATTCCCAGCCACCATCAGATGCAAGATAGGCTGGGGTCAGTGCCGCAGCTTCCCACCAGCAGGGCCTAGACTCCAGGGTTCTGGACCCATGTCTCTGATAAAGTCACAAACCACACTCTCTTTCAGCCAGGTGTGCCCTGGAGGGCTGGGTCAGGCCTATGAGCCTCTTCTCAGGCTGGGAGTGTGGAGAGCATCCCTTGGCCTGCCAGTGCTCTGAGATGGCAGGTAGTCATTACAAGCATGGGCTCTCCTGCTGGCCCAGCCAGAGTTGGGGCCTTGCCTCGGGTGTGTTTGTTATCTGACCTTGGACAAGCCATTTTACTTCTTGATTTTTAGCTTCCTTACATGTAAATGGGGATAATTATAGCACCGTCCTCACAGTGTTGAGAGAGGTAAATCAGACAGGGCCTGTAACATGCAGAGCCTGGACCTGGCCCATAGTAGGTGCTCACTAAATGTAGCTGCTGCTGTTGCTCCATTCTCACTCTGAACAGCTCCAGGAGACCTAAGGCTTCTCCACGGGCTTTGGGGGCAAGTCCAAGACCAGGCAGTTCGTTATTGCCAGTTTCAGGATGGCAGACAGCTTAGTCTGGGCTTCTGCTCACTCTCTCTGGCTCTATCAGCCAGAAATGAGGGTGGTACTCAGGTCTGTGGTCCCCAGGAGCACCTAAACAGGGCCTTGTAGAATTCCTTTTCAGCCCCCATCCCCAAAGGGCTGCAGTAATGTTTCTAGCCATTATTGACAAAGTACCTACTATATGCCAGATGCTGGATTTATTAATTTAATTCTCACAACCATTCCATAAAATAATTAAGGACTCTATTAATACCACTTTATATGGGATGAAATGGAGGCACCGTGAGACTATGTTACTTGTTTAGAATTACACGCCAAGTCAGAGCCACAGCTCGAACTCCTAACCTCTATGTCATTGTGAACAAAGGAGTCTGAAGCCATTTCTCTTGCACGATGCATGAAATTTTAGTAACCCGCTGGCAGCCTAGGAGGCTTGCTATTTCTCAGAGCCCAAGGGACCAGAGCCATCTGTTGGATGCTTATTCGAGGGAGCTGGTATGACTGTTTCAGGATAAAATGCAGAGAAATGGCATCACTTTTTTTTCCCCTGTGGTAAAAATAACCTGCAAAGATGGGAAGATCAAATGGAGGCTGGGAGGCTGACGCGGTCGGCAGGAAGGAGCTTGAGTGCTGGGGGCTGCCCACCTGGTGCCATGTCCTGCCATCTGCTCAATATGGAGACAACATCAGCCTGACCTGTTTGGCCACCAGCATTAGCCTTTAGGAATGAGATCTCTTCCTTAAAGAGCCCTGGGCTCAAGGAAGCTCAAGGGGCAGAGTGAGATCCACAGAGGGTCGTGACAGTTCAAACCATGTTATCCCTTTGCAGGATGGAGTAGTGACCCTACATCTCCCCCGCTCAGTGGAAGCCAGCTCCAGGCACAAACTGGGCATTGCTTTTGATCATGAAACATGTTTTTAAAAATTAAAAAAAAACTGGGAGTAATTGGTGAGGCTGAGATTATGTTAATTTATGCAGTTTTCCCGGCTGCTAGGATTAAAAATAGCTTCCTTTCAGGAACACTAGAGCTGCTTACTGTCACTCTGCCTCCTAGGCCACCTCTCGCTGGCTTCCAGGGCTGGTAGGCTGGGACAAGGTATGAATTATGAGGTTCTCCATGGCAGTTTTAGGTTCTGGGGCTTTGCTGAAATGAAAAGTAAAGAGGTGCTTTACCTTCTAGCAAGGCATCTTACCAACGCTTCACTAGCACCTTTCATAGAACTTGATCTGCTGAACTTTAGTGAGAATCGTTGTCAGCATTAAACACCCAGAGAAAGATTTGGTGACCCTAAAAAACTGTCACAAATCTCATGCAGTGAAGTGCTCACACTTGCTCTGCAAGGGAAGAGGATGGAGCTTACCCAGTGTCACCCATTGGAACCCAAACTCTTGTGATATTGTCTTTCCCAACTCTGCTGTTCCACATGTTGATTGTAGCTACCGTTGGTGTTCATTGTCATCAGATTTTATCAGTATAAACACTGCTGGTATATTCCTTTAGAGATAGCATAGACAGAGCTTCCCATAGGTTATGCAGGGCATCTGAAAAATATTTTCTTAAGGGCCCCTATTTGTATAAAAAAACTTCTTGCCCAACATCAGTGTATTATACCAGCACCATTTGGGTGTGCCAACCTCACTCAATCCCGTGAAAGAATAACAGTGCCCACCAGGAGAAGCAATCCTCCTACCTTCCACTGGGGTAATTCCTGGAGCTCCCTGAGGCATCTGGTTGACATAATGAATGGGCAGAAATTCAGAGGCGTGCCCTGAAGGGAGAGTTGAGGACAGGGGTAGGGCCACGTAGTTGGTCCCAGCCACTGCTGGGAGACTTAGAAGATTTTAAGGAAGGCACTCCACCCAAGGACAAACTAAGCATGGGGGCAAGAAAATATGAGGGAATGAGAAAGAAGGGAGTTATTGTATGTATTTGTTAAATACCTTCTGTGTATCAGGCATGGTGCTGGGTATGGGGAGGAGGCAGTGCAGGGTGCACAAAGACAGAATCCAGGCTTTCATGGCTCTTATTGCCTGGTAGACAAAATAGGCATTAATCACATTATGATGGGGAAGAGGGACAGGAAGAGGAGGGAAGGAAAGCGCTCAGCTGTCAAGTAGATAATCCCAGAGCAGTAGATAATCCCAAAGGTAGAAGACTTTGGGGTCAAAGAAACTGGATTCATCCTAGCTCTGTGCTTCTAGGCACTTATACTCTCTGCTCAGTTTTCTCATCTGAGAAATGGAGTGAAGAGTTCCTACCCCACAGGGCGCCTGAACTTGATTAAATGAAACCACACGCAGAAAGCGCTTAGCAGGAAGCCTGACATGCAGGCTGTTCTCAGTGAAGGGTGGCTGTTACTAGTTACTATGTGACTTCTCAGACCTGAGCAGATCCAAAGCAGCTGATCAGGAGGCCAGAGATAAGGAGGCGCTCTGACAGCCCAAGCCATGGCTGATGGGGAAACCGCTGACAACCTGACAGCAAAGGAAGAGGAGATGGAAAACTCCTCTGTCTCAGCAGCCCGTAGAGCAAGTAGGGATGGCTGTGAGGTGAGCTTCTGTGTGATGTCCCCCTTGCTTTTGAGAAATGAGAATGTATAATACACAACTTCATGGATGAAAAGGTAAAATAAATGCTCGGGTGCTTTGGATGTAAAGCTTCAGGTATCTGGAAAATTCACTGACTGGGGATGCCTCCTTTCTTAGCAATGCCGGGAGAAAGAGCTACCTTGGGCTCACAGGAAGGTCAGCTCCTCGAGGCCCATCTGCTCGGATGAGTGTTTCCAGAGAAGGCCAGTGTCATGCCCCAGGCCCCTGTCCCTCTCCTCACTCAGGGCCAGGTATGCTGTCCATACTTCATGGCCCAGGCTCAGGTCGAGAGGTTAAAAACCCAAAGATGCGAGATCATTCCAAGAAGTGGGACAAAAGGAAAACAGAGTCTCGGTTCTGTGTGGGCAACGTGGTCTTTATTCCTGGGTGCAGGTGAGGTGAAATCAGGAAGGAATTCCACGTGTGGGGTATGGTGGCTGGGGATTTAAAAGGTCAGAGGGGAGGCAGCACCTGTGGCTCAGTCAGTAAAGCACCAGCCCCATATACTGAGGCTGGTGGGTTCAAACTCGGCCCCGGCCAAACTCCAACAGAAAAGTAGCCAGGCATTGGGGCGGGCACCTGTAGTCCCAGCTACTCGGGAGGCTGAGGCAAGAGAATCGCCTGAAAGCCAGGAGTTGGAGGTTGCTGTGAGCTGTGTGATGCCACGGAACTCTACCCAGGGCCATAAAGTGAGACTCTGTACAAAAAATAATAATAATAATAAAATTAATTAATTAAAATAAAAGGTCAGAGGGGCAGGGACTGGTACATTCATTATGTCCTGGGTGGGACATCACTCAATTCTTTTTTTTTTTAATGTACTTTCTCATCTTTATTTTTTTTAATTTTAATTTTTTATTAAATCATATCATGCAGCCTTAAAGAAAGATGGTGACTTTACCTCTTTCATATTTATATGGATGGAGCTGGAACACATTCCTCTTAGCAAAGTATCTCAAGAATGGAAGAAAAAGTATCCAATGTACTCAGCCCTACTATGAAGCTATTTCCAGCATACAACACAGCATCATTAACTGGAGTCCACATGCCATTCTTTAGATCTCTAGACTTATTCATACTATAGAATTGCAACTTTGACCCTTTGACCTCCATCTCCCTATTTCTTCCCCGTGGCCCTCCATACTTCTAATAACAAGCATCTTACTCCGTGCTTCTATGTGTTTGACTTCTTCTTTTTTAGATCCCACATTTAAGAGAGTTCATGTAATATTCTTTCTGTGCCTTGCTGGTTTCACTTTAGCATAATGTCCCTTCGTTTCATCCATGTTGTTGCAAATCATGGGATTTCCTTCCTTGTAAAAGCTAAATGCTATTTCGTTGCATATTAAATACACACTACAGTTACTTTATTTATCCATCAAGGGATATTAAACTATTTCTATATCATAGCTATTGGGAATAACGCTGACTGAACACGGAAGTGCAGATATCTTGACGATGTGTTGATTCCATTCCCTTTGGATATGTTCCTAGAAGGGGAATTATGGAGTCATGTGGCAGTTCCATTTTTCATTTTTTGTGGAATTTTTAGACTGTTACACCAATTTGCAACCCCAACTACAGTGTGCATGGATCCTTTTCTCCACATCCTCATGTTGCACCCCTTATCTGTTGACTTGTTGGGTGATAGACATACCAAGAGATGTGAGGTGGTATCTCACCGTGGTCTGGATCTGCATTGCCCTCGTGATCATTGATGTTGAGCACCTTCTCATATACCTTTTGCTCCCATACAGTTTTCTCTTTTTCACTGACCACTTCGTAAGCCCATTATGCTCCAGTCCAACCAAACCTTTAGAAGACTGTGATCTCAGCAGCCCTGTCGAGTTGGGGTCAAAGGTGGGATCTGCTGTTTCTTACCTTATATAACCATGGATGAGTCACTTAACATCTTCTAGCCTCAGTTTCCTAATCTATTTGGCTGTTGTTTTTTTTTTTTGCACAGAATCTCAAGCTGTTGCACTGTCATCATAGCTCACAGCAATCTCCAGTTCTTGGGCTCAAGCTATTCTCTTGCCTCAGTTTTTCTATGTTTAGTAGAGACAGGGTCTTGCTCTTGCTCAGGCTGGTCTTGAACTCATAAGCTCAAGCAATCCACCTGCCTCAGCCGCTCAGAGGCTCGATTACAGGCATGAACACCCGCACCTGGCCACAGTTTCCTAATCTGTAAAATGGAGGGGATGAGAGTACTTGCCTCATAGGCTCTTTGTGAGAATTAAAAGAGACAAAGACAAGGCACTCAACAACGAGTCCGGCACACAGTGCCCAATAAACAGCCACTGGAGTGTAGAATTAATTTCACATGTGGTCATCGCCTACGTCTGGGATGGGCCGGGGTGTGGGTGTTGTTTGCAGTGAGGACTCCTGGCCTGCCTGCTACTCTCTGTCTGAGGTGCTCCAGATAGGCCCTGTGCCTGGGTTCTTCCTTGCTCTGCCTGGTACTTGTGTGGATGGTGCACTGGGGCCAGGGAGGTTATCAGAGCTGATTCCTCTGCACCAGGGCATTCCCCGGTATCAGCCCTGCCCGTCTCTGGGTGGTGGGAGTAGGTATCCTTTAGCCCTCGTGCCACAGATAAGCGAGGAATTAAGAAGCCATCCTGTGGGGGGGGGTATATGGCAACTACACCAGGGACTAGACCTAATAAATGCAAACATTGTAACCCTCAAATTAACCTGAAATAAAAAAACAAAAAAGAAGAAGCTGCTCCTGTCCTGCCCTGTTCCACACCATCCAGGAGCAGGTTGGCAGCTGCAGCTCCGGAGTGCGGAACCTGATAGGCAGACAGGCAGGCAGGCAGGCAGGCAGGCAGACAGGCAGGCAGGCAGACCGCCCACGTTCCTGTCCACTTCGGCAGCTGTCCCGGGAAGCTGTGGCTGCTATTGCCGCCTGGTGGCATTTCGCAGCAACACATGCATGGAGACTTCCCCAGTTATCTGATTAAAAAAGCCAGAGAGCTCCAGGCAACCTAGAATTGAAGGTCCGATTCAACCTGCTCACAGTACAGAGGGCAAGGCTGAGATCTGAGGCTGGAAAATAACATGGTTTAGGAGAAAAAACGTTGTGAGAAGAGGCACGGGGCCTCAGTTCAAATTCTGCTCCCCATTTAAGATTTTGACTGAACTTCTACGAATATGTTTCTTATCTAAAATATGACAAAAATCCTCCAGATTTACTCACAAGGCCATTGTGAGGCTCCTATGAAGGCCTTTATCAACTGCAAAAGAGTGCACAGATGTGAAAGGAAGTGGTCATGGCAGCTACTTCGGCAAAGTAAGGTCAGTACTCTTGTGAGTCAGGGGTCTGGCCTGACACAATCAACCACCACCTAGGGCTAGTGAGAGATGGGGGTAGGAGAGGGCAGGTGTGCCTCCCTCATTGCTGGCCTGGGATATCTCCAGGGGGGTGAGGTGCTGGGGTTTCCACCTCTGCTGTGAGTCCCTGGTGCTTTGTCCCCCCTGGGTCTTGCCTCACCCAAGGGTACTTTGGGTGAAACACCAAGTGCCTATAATTCTCAGTTCAGAATATGGAGAGCTTGTGTCTGGGTTTCTCCAAAAGACAAAAGTCTGGGTTTGAGTTAAGGACAATATGCAGAGCTCCAAGGTGAGTCCCCATAAAAGGACTGGGCTCAGCCCAGAGCGTCCTCTCCAGCCCCAGGACTGTGATGGTATCTGGACCTGGACACAGGCATTACCTCTTTCCTTCTGCAGATGGACAAAGGGTCTAGTGTGCAGCATCAGGCATTCATTCCAGCAGCTTCTTGCTGTACTGCTCAGGCAGCTGCGTGGACTGGTCCACCCAAGGAGCCTGAAGTATCTAATTGCTTCGCCAGTGTTGAAGGTTTGGGTCAGGCTGGGCTCATCTTCCTCCTCAGGTTCTAATGCCAAGCCCAATTCATGGGCATGGGGAGGAAGAGTCCACTTTGGGTTGCAATGTGCTTCCCTGGCCATGATATCCCCCTTCCCCTCTGTAAGCTGCAGAGACAGTTGATTTTATTGAGCACTTACTATGTGCTGGGTGAGGTACTAGATATTTTCACATAAATTATCTTATTTCTTCCTCAAAGCAGCCCTAGAATGGTATGAATGATCCCATATTACAGATGAAGAAACTGAGGCTGACAGAAGTTCAGTCACTCAGCCAAGTGGGAACATGATTTTAAACCCAAACTTCTGCCTCTAGTAGTTGTTCTTGTACAATCTTAAAAGTGAAAGGCTTGCTAGAAAGAGACCTGGAATGAAGAAGGCCCAGTGTATAGGTCACTCCCAGAGGTGAGTCCTGAGCAGGCCGTAGAGGTTGCCAATGACAGATTTTGTCAAAGACCCACTGAAATGCTCCCCAGTGCCAGCTGTTGGTTCTCACTTCTTTCATTTCCCTGTACTCAGTACTTCCAGAAGGTTAAATTCTTTCTTTCTTTCTTTTTATTTTTTTATTTATTTTTTATTTTTATTTATTTATTTTTTTTTGAGACAGAGCCTCAAGCTGTCACCCTGGAGAGAGTGCTGTGGCATCACAGCTCACTGCAACCTCCAACTCCTGGGCTCAAGCGAGTCTCTTGCCTCCGCCTCCCAAGTAGCTGGGACTACCGGCGCCCACCACAATGCCTGGCCATTTTTTGGTTGCAGCCATCATTGTTGTTTGGCGGGTCCGGGCTGGATTCGAACCCGCCAGCTCAGGTGTATGTGGCTGGCGCCTTAGCCCGTTGAGCCACAGGCACCGGGCCCCTTTTTATTTTCTTTAAGGCAGGGTCTCACTCTGTCACCCTGGGTGGAGTGCCATGGTGTCATCATAGCTCACAGCAACCTCAAACTCTTGCTTTAGCCTCTCAAGTAGCAGGCACCTGCCATAATGCCCGGCTAGTTTTTCTTTTTTTTTGCAGTTTTTGGCCGGGGCTGGGTTTGAACCCACCACCTCGGGCATATGGGGCCGGCGGCCTACTCCTTTGAGCCACAAGCGCCACCGCTAGTTTTTCTATTTTTAATAGAGATGGAGTCTCACTCTTGCTCAGGCTTGTCTTGAACTCCGGAGCTCAGTCTGCCTTGGCCTCCCAGAGTGCTAGTATTATAGGTGTGAGCCACTGTGCCCGGCAAACTTTTTTTTTTTGAGACAGAGCCTCAAGCTGTCACCCTGGATAGAGTGCTATGGCATCACAGCTCACAGCAACCTCCAATTCCTGGGCTCAAGTGAGTCTCTTGCCTCTGCCTCCCAAGTAGCTGGGACTACAGGCACCTG
>CAUYON010014100.1:0-58666 GCA_963573935.1 Arctocebus calabarensis
AACCATCTCAGAATGAGTCTCCTGGCTCCTGCCGCCTTGCCTCCACCCAGACTAAAACTTCCCAAACCAAGAAAAAAAGAAAGCCCTAACACTCACTGGCCCTTAAATTGAAACTATTCAACTTATAAATTAATCAGCAGATGGGGTGGCACGTGTAGCTCAGCGAGTAAGGTGCTGGCCCCATATACCAAGGGTGGCAGGTTCAAACCCGGCCCCAGCCAAACTGCAAAAAACAAAAAAAATAGCCAGGCGTTGTGGCAGGAGCCTGTAGTCCCAGCTACTTGTGAGGCTGAGGCAAGAGAATCGCCTAAGCCCAGGAGTTGGAGGTTGCTGTGAGCTGTGTGATGCCACAGCACTCTACCGAGGGTGATAAAGTGAGACTCTGTCTCTACCAAAAAACATAATAATAAATAATAAATTAATTAATCAGCAGCATTTAATCCAACTGCCCTATACCAGAAACTATGGGCAAGGAGGATACAGGATCATTTAAGAGGGCTTTGGCTATAAGATAGCCTCAAGTGGCTGAAACAACAAGAAAAATGTATTATTTCATATCAGAAGAAATTCCAAGGCAGGACTCCTCTGAGGACAATTAATGTCTCAAATGGTATAAGAGACCTACTTTCTTTGCTCCTGTCTTCCTCTGTTGTTTGGCTTCATCCTCAGGCAGTGTTCCTCATGGTCTCAGGATGGCTGCTGCAGCTCCAGCCAGACACACCAATGCTTAAAAACAGGAAAAAGATATCACTTATAGTGTCGCTTATTAAGAATCCCCAAAACCTTATCCTAGAAATCCTCTTGCACCCTCTAGCAGACCCCTCTCATGTCTCATGGGACCTAGCTTAGGCTAATCCCTGGCAAGGGGAATGGGTACCCATGATTGTCTCAGAAAAGTCAGGATTTATCTCTAAGCCAGGTAGGGTAGGGTTACATACCATAATAAACTGGGAGCTTGTGCCAGCCTGGAGAAAGGGACTACCAGCTGTGTAAGTTATACTACAACCTAAGAGAAATCTTTACCCGCCAGAGGCTCAAGAAAGAACAGCTAACTGCCACAAAAGAATGAAAGGGATGCTTACTGACCACTTAACCGGTCCCAGGTGCCATTTCAGACACAGCAGCCATCACTCCACAGAACAGGCAATAGCCTTTTGAGGCAGATGTTATTATGTCCACTTTGCAGGTGAGGAAACAAGTTCAAAGAAACAATGTGCTCAGTGTCACACAGTAAGAGGCAGAGCTGGGAATCACTGGGGTTGTGGTGGCAGAAGATCTGCACTCTAAGGCAACCACTCAGACAGAGTTTCCTTGCCCAGTGTGTGAAACCCCATTAGGACCTTACCTGGAAGCCAAAGCAAAGGAGCAAAGGAGGTGGGCCCTGCCGGAATGGAGGCAATGCCAGGCAGGTGCCCCCAGTTTGCCTAAGTGCCCAATCACACCTGTACCAGCTGCAGGCACCTGCTCCTGGGCCCCTGCTGGTGAGGCAGCTCTAACCCTTTCCCCAGCCCAATTGCTGGCCCACTCTGAGGCCTCAACAACTACTACTACTGGCCAGGCCGGTCTTGGGGGGAAGATAATTAGTTGGCAGAGCTCTGAGGGTGCAAACCAGGGCTTGACTAGAAATTTCTTCACTGTCTCCAAAGATAATATCAGGCTTGTTCTAGCCCATCTCCCACCAAAGTCTTTCCCTCAAAACCCCTGAGATGGAAAGGCCTATCACAGCTCATCTTGTTTTTTAAGGAAATATTTATGTATTTGATCATCTGCTGATTATCCCCAGCAGATAGCAAACTCTGTGCAGCCCAAAACCTGGGCTGTTTTTGCTCATCACCGTTCACCTGGCAAGGGGCACACAGCTGCTCAAGGAAGATGTGTTGGAGGAATGGACCACCCCAGCATGCAAGGAGCACCGATTGTGTGCAGCGCCATGGCCTTGGGGGGTGGGGCTGGATTATTAACGAGGAAGGCAGGCTCCTTGAGGAGAGGCCCAGGCCTTTCCCACACAGGCACACAGTTAGTGTTTGTGGTAATGAGAAAAACAGACACCTTCCTGCCCTCAGAGCCCAGGTGAATAGGTTGGAGACAAAGGAGACTAAAGAGGGCTCTGAGCTCCCCTCAGGTAGCAACCAAGATTCCCCTCCTCTCTGTTTATGTCCCACAAACAGGAGAGTGGAATGAACACCCAATACCTCTGGCCTTGACCAAGAGAACCCAGGGCAGCCACATACAGAGGTCTGTCCTCAGGCAAGATCACCACTGGCCTTGGGTTAGAGCCCCAAAGGCCTCAAGCAGGCCAGCCAGGTGGAGCAGGTGGGGGGGCGGTGTTGAGACTTGGGGCTCCCAGGCAAAGGCAGAATGAGGGATAGGGCGAAGAAGGCTGAAGAAGAGGCAGACCACACGGTTGGAGGGGCAGCATTGGGGGCCAAGCCTCAGGTGCCCTCATGTGGCAGCCACATCCCAACAAGCTGCCAATCCCTGATCTCGGATAACAGGGAGGCAGCACCCTGTTATCCGAGAGGGAAACAGGAACCCTAAAGGGTGGGAGGCCTAGAGCCAAGGTCTATTGACTTGGGGACCCTGAGAAGCCTGGACAGGTGTCAGCGGTCCTGCCATCTGAGACCACTGCTGGAGGCCTTTGCTTGCCAGGGGCCACCAGGGCTGCTGGTACCCCACCCTGCTCTAGGTGTCGGGGTTCAGCGGTCTCTGGTTTCTTTTTTAGGGTAGGAAATGGGCAGCATAGCAGTGAGCAGCTAAGCTGATAAATTTGATTTATAATATTTGCATTATCACGTCCGTGTCAAGGGCTATGCTGAAAAATAAAGCTCATTAGGAGACCCTTGCGGGATAGGAGCGGGAACAGCTGGGGGTCTGGGGGCCTCTCTTAAGAGGTTGAGGTGGGTCTTGGACAGGGACATCAGACAATATTTTCTCTATAAATCCTTTTGGAGAAGGCTCTGGGGACCTGAGGAGGAACCCATTAGCGGACACTGGGGCAGAAGGAGAGACCCCAGAGGGAAGTTGATTCCTCAGCCCCTAAGAACAAAAAAGAAACCCAGTATTTCTTGTTCGCCGTCCGCGGTCTGGCACTCGGTCAGCACTGCTCTCGGTTAACGCTGATAGCTCCCAGTGAGATGCACGGTGTCATCCCAAATTCGCAACTGAAGCGGGGAGGCTGGGGATGACAGCCGGCCTGTGGTCTCCCGTCCCCACCCATTTCCCTCCCTTCTAAAGGACGTTGATTCCAAACCGCTTCCCCAAATGCTCAGGGGAACTGCAGCCAAGACAGGAGAAACTACTCCGCAGGGAAAACCCCTCATATGCCCACGAGCGGGACCTGTAATCTTGGGGTCTGGGAAGGATTTGTGATATGATCGCGCTGTTCGCAGCCTCCCACATCTCGCGGAAGGCTGCAGCCGTCGGCAGGGTTAACCTCCCCCCACTCAGCGGTGCAAGAGTTCGAGCCCGACCTGGCGTCACCTGGGCCCGCCCGCTTTTCCAAGGGAACCATCTGGGTGGGGAGGAAAAAGGAGCCTAAAGCCTGGAAAACCTTGTCCCCCAAATGAGCTCTGGGGTTGCAAAGTAAATTAAGGGCATACGCTCACAAGGATGCCTACTTAACCAGGATCCACAAACCGTGCGGGCTCCGGGTCGCCAATAACCGGGTAGGGCGGGCTGAGGTGGGCGCGAGTGGGGTCCCTTTCCTCGCCTGTTGACTTCCTGCCTTACTATCAGCACCACCGCCAGGGGGCGCGCTGGGGCAGGCGCAGAGAAGAGGTATTGGCGCTGGGGCAGACCCCAGCACGTGCACTTGTGCTCCTGTGTGTTGAATTAACACTTGTGGCTCACCTACCCCCGCGCTTTGGCTGTGCAGGTCATGGGCTTCCAGTATTTCCAGGACTGCCTCTGTGCTCAGCGAACTGAGCGGGGCAGTTGAAAGAAATCTTATCCAATTAACTCCCTTGCCCATCGCCCATGCTATGGCCCTCCTGTTTCCTCCTCGCTCTGTTGTCCAACCTAGTAGTGGCATCTAGGGAGCTCGCTTAAAATGATCTGGGGGTCCTATAGTTCTTAGGAGGAAGTCAAAAGCCCCTTTCTCCAGGTCAGAGGCCTTGGACTCCCCTGCACCCGCCTACATACTGTTCTTACTTGAGTCCGGTTGTTTTAGGCCACTGGACCTTCGTATTTGCTGTGCCCCTCACTAGCCCCAGCTTTGGCTGAGGCCTGGCACCCCACCCCCACCCCCGACAAGTTTCGAACGAAAATGAATCTCACAGAGCCTGGATTGGAGATTTCCTTCTCCCTCCTGGCGACAGACTGGTAGCCCCATGAGGGCGGGCGGGGTCCTGGCCGCGGTATTCTTTGTGCCTCCGCAGGAGGTCGGTGGAGCCTTTCAGAATACACAGTAGTTGGACCGAATGGCTTGGGGGAGCGCACATTACCAGGAACCTCGGAGCAGCTAGAGAGGTGGAGGTGGGCTGGGAGTGGGGTCCTCATCCAGGACTAAGGTTCCCGATTTTCACACAGAACCCAAAGTGGCTTCCCAGGGGTCATCCCTTTGCCTCCAGGTCCCTGATCCTTGCTGCCTTAGGTGACTTCATTTATGAGACCACCCTCCCATCCCGGGTGGAGGCCCTGCTGTCCATCCTGCTGTTGCCTCCACCCACTCCATCCTAGTGGACTCCTGAATTTAACCCTTGAACCACCAAGTTTGAGGTGCTTATGAGAGAGGGTGCTTTCGTTTGTGATACTTTGGTGCAGAGACCATTTTTCTGTTTACCACAGGCAGCACAGGTCTGGCAAGAGGAAGGAAATTAAACCTGCGTTGAAGGAAGGACACCTGGCAGGAGAGGAAAAGGCTCAGAATTCCCTCCTTGGATAGCTTTCAAGTGGGGGAAATCCCACCCCCCACACACTTCTATCTCCCAGGGGCCACATAGTGCCTCTGCCAGATCACACTCCTGTCCTCCTTTACTTCCCTAGAGCACAGGGCCAGCGAGCTCCTGGATTCTACAAAGGACATGCTCCCACGCACTTATTTACTGTGGGGATGCACAGAACTGGGGCTCCAGATGCTCCAGGCTGCCTGGAGGAGGCATCCAGATACACATGGCCCCTTGGGGAATGACCAGCCTTACCTACACCATCTGGGACAACTGGCTGAGTATATCTCAGCCAACCTACATGCCGCCCACAGCCCTGGGGCTGGCACCTGGGGACACTTGAGTCCCTGAAATAAGGCCATGGAATCCAGGCCCCACGACCCAATCACACTGAATCCACTGTAGAGTTTGGGTGGTCAGAGAAGGTAGCTGACCCTAGTTCTCAGGAAGATGATCATGGGGCTCTGGAACATCCCTAACTGTTGAGCTCCAGCAGGTTAATTCTGATGAGAAAATCACCCAGGAGGCCTGTGAGTAGGACAGCAGGACCTAGCAGTAATAGTCCACGCAGGGTATGTGTGGAGGGCTCTCTACTCCTGGAGCCCTGGTCCTTGGATAGCCCACTGCAACCTTCTTTCCAGGTGAATCAGAAACAGGGGTGCCTCAAACCAGACTGGCGGAGGGCTGGCACCTGTAGGGATCCCCATCTCTATAGCTCTGCCAGGGGTCTTTCTTTGCCTTATAGCTCCTTGGTCCTCTCCGCCTCCACCCTGCCCCTTTCTTCCCTTTCTTCCTCCCACGTATTGCTCGGGCTACTTCACTTCTCCCCCTTTTCTCAGTTTCTGTCTCTCAGTGTCTCTCTCTCTGTCTCTCCCTTTCCTCCCCTTGCCTTCTCTCTTTCATCTCTCCCCCCACCCCACCCCCTCCAGTACAGCACCGGGCTAGGAACGCGGCAGAAGCCGGTGACAAGCCCAGGCGGCTCTCCCGACCCTTGGTGCCCCCGGGGCCAGTTCCCCGCGCTTCCCGCGCCGGCAGCAGCCGCGTGCGGAGAAGGCTCGCGGGAGGCAGGGGCAGGGGTTTGAGCTGTGGGTACAGGCGGCCCAGATCAAAGGCCAGGCATGTCTGGCCCCCTGGCGTGGGACTTCCTCTGGTCTTGGCTCCCACCTCCCGGAGAGCTCGGTGTTCCAGCTTCAGCCGGACTCCGGCGGCTGGTTCTCTGCCCCTCTTTGCGCAGTTCCCAGAACAGCGGCGGTCCTCGCCCTCCTCTCGCCGGTCTGGCTTCCTTCACCGCAGGCCAGGGCTGCTGCAGAGCCCCGGCACCTCAGGTGGCCCGGGAGGGAGGCTGGGGACGGCGCCCTGGTGACAGGGGGTGAGTCCCCCAAATCTGGCCACGATCTTGGTACCACTCAGGGCTGAGACCGAATTCCACGGCTCTGGAGAAGAGGAGAGAAAGAAACCCCGTGGGGGGCCTGAAAGGACTCTTCCTCTGGGGAGGGACGGGGTATTTAGATGCATTTGGTTTCCTCATAGAGGTAGGGGTTTCCTCACCAACCCCAGCTTGGAGCTTCCTATGAATAGAAGGGCCCCCGGGTTAGGCGGTGAGGAGTCCTGCGGCAAGGTCTTCGAGGACCTCAGCTGCTCTCAGCCAGGGCTTGCTGCGTTTCACCGGTCCCAAATGCTTCATCCCGGAGATCCAAATGGGGCTGTGGGTGGCGCTTCACACTCAGGCCCCAGGTCGGGCCTATTACCCCTCGAGGAGGAGAAAGTGACCCGGCTCCGCCAGCAGGAAATGCAACTGGCCGCTGGTGTCAGTTGCAGGAAATGCAAAGGCAGCAGGAGGTCCCGATACCGATCTGATCCCTGACAAAAGACTCAAATAACACTTGGCTCTGTCCCCCCGGCGCCGCCCGCAGCCAGACCTTCGAGCCGCCCTGGACTCCTCCGCACACCTCTCGGACACCGGGGAAGCGACCCTCCATGCTGGGTCGAGGGGCTGGCTGGCTGGCGGGCTCGGGAGGCTGGAAGCTAGGAGGGGTTGCATTTCCCAACCCTCTGATCCTGACTTGCCCGAGAAGGGCTTCTGGAAACCTCCCTGTGTTATCTACTCTCCATTCCTCACGGGCCCAAGTCCCAAGGGGTCCCTGTCCCCTACGGAAAAGGAGCCACCCATTAATGACCAAGCCAACCCGTCGCTACGTGAACGCCAGGGTCGAAGCCTAAACCTGGCCGGCTGGGGGCCGCGGCGGGCCCGGGCCCTTGGAGGGTCCAGGGTGCCGCGTGCCCCTGAGTCGTCACTGTGTCCGGGGCGCCAGCTTTGCCCAAGTTTGCTGGGCGATGCCCTTCCCAGAGCCCGAGTTGTGGGCCGGGCGGGAGGGGCGCGTGATTGACAGGCTGAACTACAGACTCATCTCTTACCTTAGGCCGCGGGCGCTGATTGGCTGCTCGCTGACATCCTCAAACCCGGCTGCTCCGCGCTGGCTCGGGAGGGGGGCGGCTGCGGGTGGAGGTGCGCTTCTGCCTAGCCGGAAAGTCATTTCCAATCTCAAGTGGACTTTGTTCCAACTATTGGGGGCGTCGCTCCCCCTCTTCATGGTCGCGGGCAAACTTCCTCCTCGGCGCCGCTTCTAATGGAGCCCCACCTGCTCGGGCTGCTCCTCGGCCTCCTCCTCGGTGGCACCAGGGTCCTCGCCGGCTACCCAATTTGGTGGTAAGACTCGCCTCTTGTCTGCCCGCGGCCCGATTTCTCAGCCGTGTCTGGGGAAAGTGGGGGCGGGGGGCGCGGACAGGGGATGGGCTGCGGCAGGGCTGGGGCGCCTTTCTTCTTGCCTCCCTCCAGACCCCCACCCGCCCACCCCTCTTGGATTTTCTGCTGGTGTCGCCTTCAGAATCCAACTCCTGGCTTCTCTGATAATCACCATTTTCCCTGCTACCCGCTGCAGAGGCTGGAGGACTTTCCCCATCTCAGAAGGTCTCTTATGCTTAGATACTAACCCTCCACCAGTCCCAATCTAGAGGTCCCCGAAGACCCTCCATTTGCTTACAGTTGGATTTCTGGAAATCCAGCACTGTCCCTGGGGCCCAGCCACTCCTCTTCTCCATTTTGGGGTCTTCATGGGCAAAATCATTCTGTTCCTTCATTACCACCCCACCTTTGCCTGTGCCTCCATCAAGAGATTTCCCCACAATAACCCCCTTTGCCTTCCTATTTCCGACCCCAAATAATTCAGGGATCCTCTCGGGGCAGAGGGGAATGTGGGGAGGATTTCATCAGATTCTCCCCACTCTGCTCTAGATTAATCTTGAGCCGCTGAAGTGATTACGGTATTTGCTGATCCAAGATGCCATTGAATTTGGATTTTATTCATTTCTTGCTTGTCCAACCTGGCAGAAGGGGGGGGTTCCTTGAAAATGTAGTTGTTTAGGAAGGGTAGGTTTGTTATTCTTTGACGGAAAACCCAATTCCCAGTGTCACATTCGTTCCTTTTGGAAAACCGAGGACCGAGGAGAAAGGGAGAAGAGAATTCCGTCCCCGAGAAATGCGGATACAAAAGACATTTTAGTTAAGGAGGCTGGGAAGCCAGGCGTAGGGCTTGGGGGGCTGTGCACATGCAGGGGGGACTGGGTGAGGGATCAACAGCCCCTTGGGAGTCCCAGCTCCAGGGAGTCCCCTTGTTTTGCAAGCGGGCCCCATTGCCACTCCCCCGCCCTCCCCAGGTCCCAGGGGCCAGAGGGGAAGACACACTGAAACCAGTTCTCTAAATTACACCCCGCCTCTCCCCAGTCTCCAGTCCCCTGCATTCTGGAAAACTTTAATTAAAGAATCTTCCCCCTCCTGGATGGAAGAGAGCCTCGGTCTGGGGGTGGGAGGTGAGGAGGAAGAATTGGGGATCTGTGAGTAAGAAGTGGGGCTCTCTGTGGGCCCTGGAGTGAAAGTCAGGGAGAAGTACCTCCAGGGTGCTGCTTGCAGCCCCCACTCTTCTTGCCTTGGTACCCCAGTGCCCATGGTAGGGAGAACAGAGTCAGCAAGATTTGGGGGCCACACCCTAAGTCTTCCTGCAGTTTTCTGGGAGGTGACAGCATTTGTATCTGGATGTTTGGGGGTCCCTGAGAGAGAGGCTGGGGGCAGGGGCAGGTCACGACCAAAGGTTTCTGTTTTTTCTGTTTGGAGGGTAGTGGGAGCTGCACCCAGGACAGATACCAAGGGGAAGTCTTTCTTCTGCCCAGCCCACCCTTCCCTATGAGGCCAGGCTGGCCTGAGGCCTTCTTAGAAAGAAGTCCATTGGGTGTCGGGGCAGCCAGGGATTCCAGGATAGGTTTTTGCCAGTTGGGGGTGATGGCTGCTGCTGAAACCAGTCCTTCCTCACTGGCCATTCCTGACCCTCTTCCCATTCCTGGGCCAATGCCATGCTGTTTTTACTTTCACAGGGACCCTGATTGGGGGGGGTGAGGGGATAGGAGGAGCAGGCTTTGGGCCCCATAAGTGGCAGGGACCAAGGAACAGACACTGGGCTCCCCTGCCGTATGACCTGGAGGAGGGCACTTCCTAGGGCAGTGCTGGTGGGTTGGTGGGGAGTGTTCTGGTGTGAAAGGGTGTCTTGGGGAGCATCTAGATAAGGACCACCCAATAGGAAGAAACACTGGGAAAATCTGGAAGGTGGAGACAGGGGTCCTAATGTAATGCTAGATACATGACTTGTTTGGAAATTGGAGGTGGAGGGACAGAGATGCTGCTTTGTCTGAGCCAAGGAGAGATAAGACGTGTGTGTGTGTGTGTGTGTGTGTGTGTGTGTGTGTGTGTGTGTGTGTGAAAGAGAGAGAGAGAGAGAGAGAGATGTGGGGGGTGGGCAGGTCCGAGTGTGCCCATGTGCATGCCTGTGGTTGCCCACGTATGTGTGTGTTTCTGGATCTATGCCTAAGAGGTGTTGTTGGCATACTAGTGTGTCTCTGTGTGCAGAAGTGTTCATGCCTGCAACTGGGCAACTGTGGATGTGAAATCATGCGGGTGTTCTGGGCCACGGCTATGACAGGTTGTACTGTGTGTCTCTGCATACAAGTGTCAGCAAGTGCCAGATTCGGGGATGTATATATTATGAATGTGTGAGAGACAGAGACAAGTCTAGAAGTATCTTTACCCATGTAAAGGTCAGTGCTGTGTCTGTTTGTGACACTGGGCTTGACTGTGTTCATGACCGGGCATGTGAGTGAGGTGTGTGTGTGTGCGTGTGCACGCATGCCTTCATGACACTGTAAGGGGAAAGCCCCACAGATGTCTTTGTGTGTGAATATCAGTGCTCATGGCCATGACCTGATTGTGCTTGTAGGTATGAGTGAGTCTTATGTCCACAGCTGTGTGAGGGCTGTGTCTGGGTCTGTCTGTAATTCTGTCCCCAAGTGTCAGTGGCTGTGGCTGGGCCCATGGCTTTATGTCTGTGGACATGTCTGCAGACATCTGCACTGTGGGTGTGAATGACACCTGAGCTGAGCGTTGGTGGGCAGCTGTGGTCCTGAGGGAAGGTCCTGCAGGAAGCAAAGGTCTCCCAAGGTGGCTGCAGGGAGCGCCTGACCTGGAATCCCAGGCTGGGGGGCGGGGCAGAGCCTTCTTTGGCATCAGCGTCCTGTAGTTAGTTACTGGCCCTCTTCTCTGAGGTCGTTTTTTCTTTGGTCTTGGAGGTGGGGTGGAGGTGAGTCACTTTCTGAGAGCCAGGCCGGGGCTGGGATTGCAGAGCTGCGGTTGCAGAGCGGATGGCACTCAGGTTTCTGACCCTGCTCTGGCCCCGGGCAGTCAGATTCCAGTTCTTTTAGCAGCTGAGCCCATCACAACCTGCCCTCTTTGGCCCACCCAGTTCACATATCCTCCAGGAGGGATTTAAAGGGGACTCATGTAGCTGTGATTTCTGGCCATGCCACCCTCAAGGAGGGCACCGCCATTCCGGCAGCACGATGACCAGAAGGGAGTGCTCTAAGGAGCTTCAGACGGAGGCTCCTGGATGGAGGTGCTCCAGGCCCCCAGCCAGGTAGTGGCACAGCTGGGACAGTGGAAGCACTGGGAGCAGCACTGATATGCTAGAACTCTCCTTGTCAGTCTCAGTTAGCTCTTGATGGAGAAACTTGTCTTTCTTTGCCTTCTTGGGAGAAAATGACCCTATCTTATTAAGGCCTAGCCCAGGACCCCAGTAGAAAGGGCCTGTGCGGGGGTGGGGGGTGTCAGACCTCACCCCGCCTTCTGTGTGACTGAGGACCAGTGACTCACCCACCTGGGCCAGTTTCTTCACCTTTCGCTTGGGGATCACAAGCCTGCCCTGCCTCACAGCTTGGCTGAGAGTGGTTTGCAGAGGATGGAGACAGTGAGCTGGGAAATAGGACACCTGGTCTGCCATCCTTCCTCTCAAGCAACTGCCCTGAGCCCTGCCTCAGTTTCTCCATCTTTCGGGTGTCCTGCGGCTTCCCCCCCTCCCCATTCCTACCTCCACCGCCTTTCAGAGGCTTGTGAACATGTTCAGTCAAACCCTGGTGGGGTCAGTGGGCTGGGCCCAGGGAGGCACCTGGAGACTGCGGGGGAGGAAGGCCCCAGGCCAGGTGTTAACACTTGTAACAGGCAGGAATTACAGCTGGCTGGGACTGGGGCTGGCGAGGAGCTGAGCTGGCTGGAGGCTGTTGATCCCACAGACAGACAGACAGACAGATGGGTAGATACCAGAAGGGATGTCCAGGCTTTAACAGGGTGGTCTCTCTTCTACGGCAGGCCTTCCCCTGGGGGTATGTGGCGGGGAAATTAATCCAGGTCTCCTGGAAATGAGTTAACAGCCCTCCTGCTCACTCCACCCCTATTGTAGGTGGGGCTTCAGAGCCTAAAGGGAGCAAAATTTGTGGCTGATCTGTTGGTATTCTTCTGACAGGATCACATTTTGCTTAAAAAAAAGAAAACAGGTCAAACGTTATAATAATACCAGGAGCCTGAGCTGAGTTATGTCCTTGGAAGAACCTGCTTTAATGTATGGGGGAAGGCATGGAGGAAAGGGGAAACTGTCAGGGAAAGTTCGCCCAGAATTTCACAGATCATTTTATCAACAGCTTTGGGACCAAGAGGTGAGCAATGGGTGGAGTCTGAACATCACCCCCACCTCTACCCCAGGGATCCTGAGGGCCTGGGGTTTGGGATGTCTGCCCTGCAATTAATCCTGCCCTGGTGGAAAGACTTTTGGAAGGCGGGGGAGGGGGGTCCAAAGAGGCAGGAGCTGGACTTCTGTGCCAACTCCTTTTAGCAGTTGTGTGCTGCAGCCTCCCCTGTGGCAAGCCCAGCCAGACCCTGTCAGCATCCACACTCTGGCACCCGGGTGCATGGGTGCATGCTCAATTGCTAATGGAGACGAAACTGAGGCAGACCAGACACAGTTCTGAGTGGAAATGCCCAAAGAAGAGACTTAGCTAAGCAAGCATCTCCCCTCCTGTTCACTGCAGAACTTAATCCTAATAAACACGGTCGCTGGGGAGATGTAAAATTGAGACAGTAATCTCGGAACTGGGCATAGGAAGGGAACTACGGCCCTGGGTCTCTCCTTGATCTGGGCAGAAGACAAGGAGCCTGGGGAAGAGGCAGGAAAAGTGACTTTTCTCAGAGGAGGATACAGCTAATAGACACTTCTAGGAAGAGAGTCGAAAAAGGAAGATTTTTTTGGCCTCACAATATGTTGGAGTCAGGGGGTGAGAAGGACCTTCCCACCCACGCTGATGTGAACCACAGAATCCTTATAAAGCCACCAAGGAGGGGAAGATATTCTTTACCCCACTCCCACCTCCCCAAAGGTTAGTGCCATCCTGGTATGACATCTATACATCTATGTTATCTTGTGTGTTGGAAATGGTTACAAGTGAGAGCGGAGAGATCTTATCTGAGTTCTGAGTTTACCACCAACTAGCTGTGTGACCTGAGATAAGTTTCTTTCCTTCTCTGGGCTTCATTTACCTTGACCACACTGAAGGATCTCTTCTGCCTCTCAGAGTCCTTTCTGGGGACTCGATTCATTGCTGTGAAGCAGGGCACTGCACAGCAGCCACTGAGGGCCTACCTTAGTCCACACCTTTATTGCTGCAGCCCTATCTGACCTCAGTCCCAAAGCTGGCTTTCCTGCCACCTCCATGCCAGCCTATTTGACTTCCAAACCTCACCTCAGAAGCTCTCATTCCTCTGGGGCCAGGTTGTTCACATTCACATCTGGCTTGTTCATGTATTACCTAAATAACTTAGGGCCAGTTAACCTCTCCGAGCCTCAGTTTCCCCATCTGTAAAATGAGCATAGTGACTGCCTCTACTTCATAGAGTTGTGAAAATTAATGAGTGAATACATGTAAATCTCTCAGTATAATGCCTAGCATACAGGAAGCACTATATAAATGTTACCTATTTTCACTGCCTATCTGCAAACTATTGGTTCATTTAAGTCTTGGATCCAAACTTGCTTCTTTCAAGAAGCCCTCTAAGATCAGCCCCAACTGGCTCTGTTTTCTCCTTGTCATCTACAGAGCCAGTTTATCCCATAATGTTTGGCATTGGTGACCACACGCCTATAGCTTTATTCTTCCATTGAAGAAGCCAGTCCAGGATAATCCAACTTCAGATCTTTGCCGGCCCAGGAAGGAGAGAGCAGAGCAGAGAGTGTTACTGGAGCCTCCCCTGAACCTCTCCCCACCCTAGAGTCTGCTGGACTCTGCAGCCACTGCCATTCTGTGCTGGGCCCAGGAGGAGCTGGGGGACAGGCTCACTGGGGGCGTGGCACCAGGGCTGCCCAGAGCAGCCTGAACAGAAGTTGCTCCTCTAGGAGCTGAGAGATGATTCAGAAGGTGATTTATAGACGGAAGGCAGAAAGCTTGGCTCCTGGCAGAGGCCTGCTGCTTAATTACATTCTTTGGGGGGGGGGGTGGAGGTATGTGTGGGGAGGTGGCAGGAGAGAGACTCTTCTGCCTTTCTCCCCTTCAGGCCTTGTCCCTTTGGCTGTCCCAGCTCCTGCAGGGTCCTTTCTCCTGCTGCCAGAGAGGGAATTCCCTGTTGTCAGTGAGAGGCTAGGCCAGAAAGGTGAAAATAGCCTCTGGGCATGGAGAAGATGGGAAGAGGACGAGTCCCTTGTCTCACCTCCTGTGACTCCTCCAAGAGAGTCATCTGGATGAAGATGGACTGGAAAATGAAACTGCTGGAACAGATCGATTGGTCCCCTCCCTGCTTCTGGGCAAGTGAACAGCTCATCCACCAGGAAAATGGTTTCTAGAATCTTCTGAGTATGGCAACTCCACGTGTTCCCTCCAGGGCCCTTCCCCCCCTTCCTCTGAGGGCCTGGCTTCAAGGCTGCTCCTTTGCTGTCTTGGTCTTCCGTGGGCTGTGGGGTCTGGATGCCAGGTCCATGCTCCGAGGCTGACACCCATTCTGCAGTGTTAGGCAACCCGTCTGTCTTCAGTGAGCTCAGTGGCCACCTTAGAGCCACAGAGCCTCTCCGGGCAGGGCCAGTCATGATTCCTTGAGTTAAACTGACATCTCAGGGAGTCACCACAATTCTACCGGCTACAGCTAAATAGCTACAATCACTTCTGTGCTGCTGACGAGAGTCCTTGTTCTGTGTAGTCACTTCCCTTGTTGACCTCTACACACCCTCTATGAACACTGACCCATGCAGCAACTGGCTTGGTGACACCTCTCTAAGGTGTCCTTATTCCTGGGCAGTCTGCATTGCAGCTCAGAAACACAAATGCTTCACTGCTAATTCTTGGGGCTGGAAAGGTGTGAGGCGGCAGGGGTGGAGTTTCCAAGGCCTATAGTGTCTGTTTATCTGTTTGCAGCTTGGCTTGTAGAGCCAGGAGGGGTTGGCAGGGGTCAGGATGGGGACAGTAGACGGCTTTCTGGTCCCCACCCCCCCCCACCCCCGAGGCAGGCCTTCTCAACATGGCCTCATTGTGTGTGTGGAGTGAATTCCAGAAATGTCAGGCACACCCATCCAGCTAGGGGAAGGATGGGGATGCACACAAGAGCTCTGGGACAGGAGGGCACAGTGCAAGGGGATGGCAAGCTTCCAGGCAGAGGGTTAGGGGATTGGAGACCCGGCTGTGCCACCAGTTGTGGTGCGATATTAGGCAACTCTCTCAACTGTTTTGGGCCTCAATAAATATGGGAGTCAGGCAAGCTGCTGGCCGAGGACTTCCAACTCTGAGATCTCAATCCTGTAGGGTGTGTTCTGTGTTCAAATCACCCAGCTATTGGGATTATCTGTGCCTGCTGGAGGGTAGTCACTGAGGGTGATCTCAAGGCAGGGTGGGACGTGTAGGGAACTGACTTTTATAGCCCTGAGATCGTGGATGAGTCTCTAACCTCCCTGGTCTTCAGTTTTCTCATTTGCAAAAGGGACAATGATCATAGCACAACCACTTGCCCTGCAGGGCAGGTAAGGGATTCAGATGGAATAATCTTTGTGAAAGCACTTTGTCTTTGTCTTTGTTTTCTTTTTCTTCCTCTTCTTCTTCTTTTTTTTTCTGAGACAGAGTCTCACTTGGTCACCCTTGGACCCTAGGTAGAGTACCTTGGTGTCTTAGCTCACAGCAACCTCAAACTCTTGGATTCAAGTGATCCTCTTGCCTCAGCTTCCCAAGTAGCTGGGACTACAAGTGCTCGCCACAACATCTGGTTATTTTTTAGAAATGGGGTATCATTCTGGTTCAGGCTGGTCTTGAACTTGTGAGCTCAGGCAACCCACCCATCTTGGCCTCCCCAGTGCTGGGATTACAGCATGAGGCACTGTGAAAGTACTTTGCATTTTTTTTGAGGTACAGTCTTAAGCTGTCACCCTGGGTAGAGTGTTGTGGGGTCATAGCTCACAGCAACCTCCAACTCTTGGGCTGAAGTGATCCTCTTGCCTCAGTTTTTCTATTTTTAGTAGAGATGGGCTCACTCTTTCTCAGGGTAGTCTCGAACTCATGAGCTTAGGAAATCTACCTGCCTTGGCCTCCCAAAGTGCTAGGATCACAGGTGTGAGCCACCACGCCCAGCCTGTGAAAGCACTTTGAGAAGCATCAAGTTCTTTCCAGAGATGTCAACTATCATTGCTAGTCCTAGAAAAGAGAAACAAGGGCCAGCCTTTACTCAGAGGTGCTGAGAGGTCCAGTGGGACCCTCCGAGCCTCTGACCTTGAGTTGGTATTTCCCTTAGAGGAGTTAGAAATGGGACTGGATGGGGAAGTTCTTGCTCTTAGCTCCTTCCTGCAGGAGTGGTGATGCTCAGCGGGGGGCATGCCTAGGTCCACAGCTCAGGGCGTGGGGCTTGGTGGTCCCCCAGGCCTGATGCAGAGACCACAGGCCTGACCCTGGCTGAGCTAGAAATCTCACCTAGAGTGGGATTTCCTACCAGGGACACAATGGTGGGAGATGTGGGTGCAGGTGAGGAGGCTGGAGGCAGAAGGGGCTCCGCTGATGCTTGTGATCATCAGGGAATCCTAGTCGGCTAGGTAAGGCCTAGCAAACTGGGAGATAGACACAGGCCATTCCCTCGAGCTGGGCTGGGGAAAACTGGGAGGACTGAGTGTGTGTGTGTGTGGGGGGGGCGGGGTGGGACCCACAGGACTAACGGAAGCTGCCCCTGGGCACAGAGTCCCACTTATCTGCCAGAGCCAGCTGGGCTAGCGAGGAAAACCAATCTTGCAGGGCCCATTAGGAATGCAAATAGGGACTCATGACAGCGGTGGCAGTGGCATTGGCGAGTTGAACATGACCCCACCTCCTGCCCAGCTCCCCACCAGTCATCTTCACAACGTGGATTTCTGAAGGTGTCACTCCCCTGCTCTAAAACCTCCAGGGGCTCCCCACTTCCTGTCTGGCACTGGGGCTCCCTATGATTTGTCCTCTACCCAGCTATGCAGGTGTGCCTTTCAGAACCCTCTTCAGCCCTCTGACATCTTCAACTGGAACACAACTTTCCTGCTTGTCCACTGAAACACTCCCACCCTCTCTCTCTGCCTTTAAAAGGAGCACGACCTGGTCCCTGTTGACCAGGGTTGGTGTGCTCTGTGCAGCCCTGAGTCATAGAGGGTCCTCAGAGTGTCTCCCAAGGTGGAAGGGACCCTCCACCTGAGCAGGCTGCTGTCCCAGGGCTGAGATGAGCCTTATCTCCACAGTGTCAGTGCCTCTGGGTTCCTTTTTTCCATCCCAGCTGTGTTTTCCAATGTTTACTATTTGTGTACCATTTCTTCCTCCACGATCCCCAGCTCATGCTGTGCTTGGGAATCCCAGTCTTTAGTTTTAAGATTGCAATTGGCAAGCCTTGTTTCTATCCCCAGTAAAAGGTGAATATGTTTGTTGACCTGAACACGCTGTGGGGAAGCTCTAAGTCCATGCCCTGTTGAATCCGGAGCCTTTTACCTTCCACCATTCAGGCTCCATTGTGAACTTCTTATTTGGGGGTAGGAATTTGCCTATTGATTATTTATATTCTACCTTGTTCCTCAAAGGATGGTTTTGAGGCAAGATACACCTGACCTTCAACTTGAAGGCCACTGAACCCCAGGGAGATACACAGTAGTCACTGTCCAACTTCCATAAGTTACCAGGTGTCTTCAAGCTGGGATGCTGCCTTGCTGGCAGTAGAGGCCATGCGAGCATATTGTTGCCTCCTGGGCCCCAGTTTTCTCATCTGTGAAACAGAAAGAAGACCGACTAAATGACTGCTCAGATTACCTCCAGCTCTAAGCATTACCATTCTTTTTGTTCCTTTCTACCTGGTCTCCATCATACATAGCCAGGAAGCAATTGGGCAGAATTCTCTTCTTGCCCAAGTCCAAGCCTTATGTTGGTATCTCTGATACAGCTGGTTTTTCACTTGGCATTTACAATTCCACATTCAGCTCTATATCTCCCTGAGGAACCAGGGTGCTTTCTTCTTTCTCATAAAGTAGCTTTTCTTTACGTGCTGACTGCGAGGAAACCCAGTGTCAAACTTGGAGCTTGATCTTCACACCTGCACTGACCCTGACTTGGGGTATTTGTCTTCTCCTTTATCTCGATCCTGTGTTTCTGTTTTTATTGTGTTACTTAATCCAATGGGTTTAGTGTTAGAAGCTTCTTGAGGGCAGGCATGTTGGATTCTCTGTGGCTGGATGTGCACAGTGGATATGCAGTAAACATTTGTTACCTTCGGAACAAACATTTGCTGTCAGTGTTTCCTATTCTTTCTGGAAAGAGGCAAAACACACACGAATTAAAAAGCAAAATAAGGGTGGCGCCTGTGGCTCCAAGGAGTAGGGCGCTGGCCCCATATGCCAGAGGTGGCGGGTTCAAACCCAGCCAACCCTCCCACCAAAAAAAAATAAAAAGCAAAATAAGTATTTTCCCATCAAGGAGTTAGCCCTGGTGGATAGTTTTGAGTTATAAGAATTCCAGTCAGAATTCTTTCTGTTTCTTTGTTGTCAGCTTTCTCCCAAATCTTCAGGGAAGTCATCCTCCTTTCTTTCTTCCATGATCTGCTTCATTCCAGACCTGAAGTTGGTGTCTAATCTTCCCCCTGGGAAGCTCTCCTGTTCCTGGATGATGAGTCTGCCTTCCTCCCTAGCGCCCTTCTCCTTAGAAGCCACCACTTGTGCAGGAGCTGGCAGGGAATGTGCCCAGGTGGCACTCACTCTCTCTCCAGTCAGGCTGCTCCCAGGCCCCAGCAGCCATTCTGGCAACTGATTTCCCTGTGCAGCTGCCCTGGTGGAGGGAGAAGAGGAGTAGAGCGTGGCTGGGCCCAAGATCATGCAGACAAGCACCAGGGCTCCTCACTACCAGCCAGGCCCTTCCCATTAGCAAAACCCTAAGAGGGGCCCTGGCTTGGCCTGGGAAGTGCTAAGCCCCCGTCTGCAGATGGAGCCTCCGGGAGAAGCAGCAGAGAGCGGCCAGCAAGGGAGGCCAGGCCACTCTCACCCATCCGCTGAGCTCTGACAAGCTTGTCACCTCCTCTCTGCTTCTGCCCTTGGGCGATACACCTGGAGTCCACCCAACTGCCCCTTGACTCCAGGGAGGAGAATGTCTAAGGTCAAGACTGGTTGGTCCTTCATCGGTAGGGGAGCCCAGAGCCTTCCTCAGCTACCAGTAAGGATGGAGGTCCATGACCTCAGCAATGTCCTCAAAACTAAAGCAGCCCTGTGGCATCAGCACATCATCTCCATTTTACCTGTGAGAAAACTGAGGCTCATAGAACCCAAGTAAGTAAGAGCTAGGAAGCTGGAGGGCAGCCTGGAATGGCCACCTAATAGCTCATCCTTATGACAAGATGTGCCAGATGTCATGTGCACGGAGGAAACAGGGCATGCACATTAGCTCATTCTCCCAACAACCCTAGGAGGCAGGTGCTCTCCTCCCCATTCCATAGATGAGAAACTGAGGCCCTGAAATAGCCACTCCATTGCCCGAGGCTCCCCGCTGGTCAACCCCAGAGCTACAACCATCATGCAAAGTGCCTGAAGCCAGGCCCACCCGGCTTTATGGTGACACCACAGCACATGCCTGGAAGTTCCTCCTCAGGTCTGACTGCAGTCTTTCCTGATTTAGTCCAAGCCCAGATGCTCTCATTTGGCCTCCAGCAACCTGAGTATCACTGTAGATTTTCAGTTTGCTTTTGAGGACCAGGGAGCCTCTTTCCCTGAGCCTTCTCCAGAATGGTCCCTTCCAGATGACCCAGCCTCTAGACCCTTTTAACCACTTGTTCTCCGTCTTGTGATCTCTCTCTAGCTTCTCTACATCTTTTCCAAACCCTGTGACCCACAGAACCACCTTTGTGCCAGGGCAAGACAGCCTCTCTGATTTAGAGGGCTCCTTCTGGCCACTTACCCCTGTGCTCTTCCCCGCGGGGCATGGATTCTGGGATCTGAGAGGTCGGATGCCTCTAGAGCCCATGCCCACCCACCTCGGCCAAGCTCTGGGTTCTCGGGTCCCTGAGGTTTCTTGCCCAGATGGCTGACAGCTGGTTTCTGAGCTGTACAGGCCTCCACCCAGAGTTCACCCATCAGGGCAGGCCACAGTGCCCATGGTAGATAGGAGGTCAAGGGTGCAGGGCTGGGCTGGAGCTGGGAGGTCGAGGTGTCCAGTGTGGATGGAGTGGGAGTTAGCAGCCTGCAGTCTGGGGGCCAGCTCCCCGGTACCACTATGTTTTAGCATGAACTCCATAGGGAACCAGGCCTCCCAGGGGTGGGGGGGAGTAAGATAGTTGGTACACTTCTTAGTTGAAGTGTAACAGTCTGTGTAGGAAAAAACACAAACTGATTTTCCTCTGGTCTCACCTCACAGAAGAAGTGAAATGTTTGTGTGTGGGAGGTGTCTCTACACACCAAGCAAGGAATCAGTTCTACAGTGAACACTAGCTGGATGTCCTCCCATCCAACTCAGTCCTGATGCTGTCTTCCTGGAGACAGATGACATCTAACCCCATGTGGTGAGGCTCAGTCTCCAAGGCTGCCCCCCTTTGGGATGCCAATTACGAGCCCAGGTGTTTCACCTGTGCCCTGACTGGCTATAAATCAGGGTTCCCAAGCCCTTCTCCTTGAGATCCATTAATTTGCAAGAGCAGCCCACAGAACTCAGGGAAACACACAATTTATTATAAATGATACTACAATGGAAGGGGCAATGTGGCAGGAAGGGACGCAGAGCTTTCCTGCCCTCCCTGGGGTGCACCACTCTCCAAGAACTGCAAACTGTGAACTCTGCAGGAAGCTCCATGTGTTCAGCTGTCCAGGAGCTCTCTGAGCCCTGTCCTTGTGGGTTTTGATGGAGGCTTGGTTGATTAAACCATGACCCATCCGGGATTGACTCAACCTTCAGTCCCATCTCCCCTCCCTGGAGGTGGAGGGAGGAAGGGAGGGTGGAACTGAAAGTCCATCTCTCTCATTCCCATCCTGAAGATACCTAGGGAATGTCAGCCACCAGTCAACTCACTAGCAAAAAAAAAAAAAAAAAAAAAAAAGACATTGAAGGCAGTGCCTGTGACTCAAAGGAGTAGGGTGCCTGCCTCATATGCTGGAGGTGGCGGGTTCAAACCCAGCCCTGGCCAAAAACTGCAAAAAAAAAAAAAAAAAAGACATTGAAACATCAAAGACCAAATATATATTTTATACTGTTCCATACATACAGGCTACTACTCAACTCATTAAGTGTACAGCTCAGAGAGCTGGATTGAATATATCATCTTAAACAGCTCATTAACCTGACAGGAAACTTAAATACCAGGCACATGGCAGATGAGCCATTGATCAGTAGCGTCACCAGGCCCTCTCGATGTTCCCGCCAGGTCATGGGATTAGCACAGGGTGGGGAGGAGGCCTTCGGCTTCCATCTTTGCTGCCTCGGCTTATATTCCTGCCTCTGCAGGTCGACTTCCTCCTGCATCAGTGGCACTGCCAGCTCCCTCCCAGCTCTGGTCACTCTGACCTTCAAGTAAGAGTGGAGATTGTTTTATCCTTTCTCAGTCTCAAAGGCTCTGCCTTCTTTGATCAGTGTTACCATTTTTCTGTGGTCTAATCAGAGGGCCCTCGGGTAGTAGGGGCCTAACTGTGCACTGCACCAGGGCCTGCCTGGCCTCCAGCCTGATTCCCTCCCGACACTCCTCACAGCCCTGCCCAAGGCCCCTTTTCCCTTGTGCAGGTGGGAGTATCGCCCGAAGCCCACTTTCGCTTGCCTGAGTGCAAGTATGGGCCTTGGGTGACAGCAGCGGAGGGCTCTAGACAGTTCTGCCTTCACATCTGGGCGGCCTGGACCTCTCTGAACCTCAGTTTTCACTCTCTAAAATGGGTCATGGGGATTACAGGATGTAACTCCCATGAGGCTGCCGCAAGGTCTGCGCAGTGAGTGAGGCACAGGCCTTGCCATCATTAATCGAGCTCTGAGTGTGGATTGTTCTTGAGCTGCCTCACACCCCTGCCTGTGCAGCCTTCCCTTGGCACCCTTGCCCCTCTGAGCACATCTGTGTCATTGATGAGGCTGTGAGCCACCTGAGAGCAGGGCCGGCTCTCGGTCACCTTGGACCTGCACCACCAAACATAGCATGGCGCACACAATGGGTCCTTAAGACCCAGCAGTAGGATGGAAGGCCACTGCTGAGCGTCACCTCTTTGCCTTCAGGAGGCCCTCCCAGGAAGACCGACTGGCACCCATCACATAGTTTCTCATATTCTTAGTTACCTCTTCACATGGGTCTGTGTTTTCAGTGTGAGGGTCAGTCCCTGAGGCAGGGCCCTGCACTGCACACCTTCGTGTTGCCAGGGAGCCCACGTGTCCAGGAGCACAGTTGGTGACTAGGATGATTGGCTGGCTCATCCCAAGCAAGCTCATCCCAGGACCAGCTCACCCTGGCCCAGCCTGTCCTCACTCTCTGGGACAGCGTACCCTTGCTCCGTGAGCTCCCAGTGGGTGCCGCTCTGTGCGTTTGGCCTCTGTGCCAGGAGGCGGCGTGGCATTCTCGGGCCCAAACTAGCTTCTCACAAGCCTCAGATGTGCCGCTTAATAGCTCTAGAACGTGGGTGGTTACTTAAAAGTCTCTGAGTCTCAATTTCTTCCCTAAAAATTGCAATCTCAGGGCAGTTGTGAGGATGAAATGAAATAATACACAAAAACTGAGTTGAAGGTGAATAATTAAGGATGTTCTGAAGGTCATTCCAATGGAGCTAGGTTATAAAAATACTCTAGCCCAACTGAAATATCTGACATCCTTCCGAAACAGAAAAGGCCAAGCTAAGGGAAGTTCATTGACTTTATGTACTTTCATCCTGACTAATGAATCCATGCGAAGAAAGAAGTGGGTGAGGGGCATAAGTGTGTGACTCAGTGGACCAAAGGCAACGCAGAGTGTGGCCTGACCTTGTGTTCTGGTGTCCTGTTCAGCCAGAATATTCACACGGGGGAAAGGAAGGGTAAACCAAATGTGGCTGGCAGGGTTTACTGGGGTTTCAAGGGCTGGTCCCAGTAGTTTTAATAAGGCTCCAGTGAGTGGCCACGTCAGCCCTGCTAAGCAAGTAGATTTGGCTGGGGGTGGGGTGGGTACTGGAGGCCTGGGAGGGATGCAGGCTGGCCAAGAACTGGCAGTCCCTGTACACATCCCACCTTTAGGTGGCAGGGGTCTGCTAGATGATGAAAAGGAGTGAATGCCATAGCTGAGAAGGGGTGTGTGCTGATGGCACAGCTGGTACAAACTTACATAGATCTCAGCTGCTTTCCTGCACACTGATACAAAATATTTTAAATTATATAATACTTGGCACACACAAGACAGTAAACACATCCTGTGTATGGGACATAACAACAAAGTAAAAACCTGGGCCGCACCACACCCTGCAGGACCAGACCGTGACCTAGGCCACAGCATCCATCTGTAGGTTCCTCCCCCTGACCCCCCCTCCTTCCTCCAGATCTGATCCCATCCTGAATTTTGCATATTTTTTCCAAATAATCATTTGGCAGGTAAAGAATGCCTAAACAATGTACTTTTCATTTAGCTTCTTTTTTGTTTGTTTTTTTGAGACAGTCTCAAGCTGTCATCCTGGGTAGAGTGCGGTGGCCTCATAGCTCACAGCAACCTCCAACTCTTGGGCTCCAGCAATCCTCTTGCCCCATTTTTTTCTATTTTTAGTGGAGATGGGTTCTCGCTTTTTGCTCAGGCTGGTCTGGAATTTGTGAGCTCAAGCAAGCTACCTGCCTCAACCTCCAAGAGTGCTAGGATTACAGGCTTGAGCCACCCTGGCCCCCGACCACTTAGCTTCTTTGTAGCATTATAAAAATGGTGTCTTCTGTAATAAGCTTTATTCTCTCTGCATTGTTTCTAAGTTTCTAACTGTTACTGGATCTTGCTATAGTTTCTTCACCTTCACAGCTGTATAGTAGTCCTTCACTTGAATATACAATGCTTTTTTTCTTTTGAAACAGAGTCTCACTCTGTTGCCCTGGGTAGAGTGTTGTGGTGTCATAGCTCAAAGCAACCTCAGACTCTTAGGCTGGAGCGATCCCCTTGCCTCAGCCCCCCAAGTAGCTGAGACTACAGGCGCCCACCACAAAACCTGGCTAGTTTTTCTGTATTTAGTAGATATAGGGTCTCATTCTTACTCAGGTTGGTCTTGAATGCCTGAGCTCAAGAGATCCACCCACCTTGGCCTCCCAGAGTGCCAGGATTACAGCCGTGAGCCAGTGGAGGCAGGAGACTCGCTTGAGCCCAGGAATTGGAGGTTGCTGTGAGCTATGTCACTGGAGCACTCGACCCAGGGTGACAGCTTGAGGCTCTGTCTCAAAAAAAAAAAAAAAGATATGGAAAAGCAGCTCTCTGGGACCCAACACGGTCAGTGTAGAGAGAGGATATTTAGGGTTAGGTCATGCCCTATGTGCTGGGCACCAGATCCAGAGTGTTGGAGGCATCCTGTGGTCTTTTATTTATTTTTTGAGACAGAGTCTCACTCTGTCACCCTGGGTAGAGTGCTCCAGTGACATCATAGCTTAAAGCAACCTCAGACTCTTAGGCTCAAGCAATCCTCTTGCCCCAGCCTCCCTAGTAGCTGGACTACAGGCACCTGCCACAATGCTAGGCTAGTTTTCCTAGTTTTAGTAGAGACAGAGGTCTCGCTTTGCTCAAGCTGGTCTTGAACTCCACCCACTTCAGCCTCCCAGAGTGCTAGGATTATAGGCGTGAGCCACCCTTGCCTGGCTGAATACACCATTTTTAAAATTCTGTCTCCTGTCCACAGACGGGCATCTCACGAGCACACACAGGGGAGTGGTTCACAGAGATACCGACCTAGGAGTGGAACTTTGGGTGGCGGGCGGCAGGGTGTGTGCACAAGATGACGCAACACTGTTTCCAGGAGGTTGGGCCCATTTGTACTCTCATCTTCAAAGTCGCTATTCTCATGGCCCAAAGCCCTCCTTCCAACCTGGGGCAGACGCACTCTGTGGCCTCCACTTTCTCTGGCCTTCGCTGTCTTTCCCCACTGGAAACCTCTTTGCCATCACTCTTCCTCCTAGTCATGACCTTCCTGGGATTTTTCAATATCCAGCCCGGAGCTGCCATCTCCCTGGGAGTCTTCCCACCTCACTTTTACTCTCCCCTGGCTCTTCCCGACACCTTTTGGGCCAGAGCAGAAGTCAGAGCAGGACATCACAAAGTGTGTTTCTCACAGCACCAGTCCCACGTAACCCTGCTGAGAAAGGCTTCTGTGGCCAGATAAATTTAGAAATTGCAACTGGCTGCTTGGAGCCTCTTGGTGTTTACTGTGCTCATTAGAATATTAGCACTCATTAGCATAATAGCCAAAAAGAGCAGCCCTGCCAAATCGCCCCTTTTCCATTTGTTTAACTTGTTTTCTAGAAGTACTTAACCTCAAAAGTCCCTTTTCCTCCCAGTAGGAATAACTCATTTGAAAAATGTGATCTAGAAGATTCTTCTGCCTGTTTCATTTGTCTCATTTATCAGTTTGGCCTGGTGGTCTATCTTTTTTTTTTTAAGGCAGAATCTTACTCTGTGGTCCTGGATAGAGTGCCGTGGCATCATAGCTTACAGCAACCTCAAACTCTTAGGCTCAGGTCATCTTCTTGCCTCAGCCTCCCAAGTAGATGGGACTATAGATCCATGACACCCGGCTAGTTGGCTTTGTGGTCCTATAGTTCTCTATAACCGGGCTGTGATTCCACCGACTTCTTTTGTAATCATCCCCTGTGAACTAGTTCAGTCCAGGGCACCCACTACAGAGGGGCTTGAGTTGAATGAAGTAAGCAGCTTATCAGTTGGTCACGCAGCTGAATCCCCTCTCCTGTGCTGGAGATGAACCTTCCAGAGGCTGTTTGGGGGGGGGGCAGAGAAGCTCGGGTGCTTCCTTTCAGGGGAAACAGCTACTCGCTGAGCACCTGACGAAAGGACATGAGGGCCAAAGTGGTGGCTCAGAGGGACAGAGATGAGGTGAGCAGCTCAGGTGTCCCACCAGGTGTCACCAGCCAAAGACGCTCATGCACACAAGTGGCCCAAAAATCTAGTGGAGGTGGGCGGCATCTGTGGCTCAAAGGAGTAGGGCGCCGGCCCCATATGCCAGAGGTGGTGAGTTCAAACCCAGCCCCGGCCAAAAACTACAAAAAATAAATAAAGAATCTGGTGTAGGAAGACAGAAATCCTCCTGGCCTGGAAAAAGTTTAGAATTCCCAGGAACCTATAGACTGTGTGGGTATGTGAGTTAAGGTGTTGAATTTTAGGTTTTTAGGTTTTTATCCTCTCGATGGTGAATAGCATATTCTGAGAACAATGGCGGGTGTGAAGACTTGGAAAACCCCTCTCACAGCCGGCTAAGTTCTTTTGGTTCTTAGCCCTCTGAGATAGCCTTAGCTTTGTGCCCCATGTAATATGTAGGCTGGGTCCAGGAGCCCCACAGTCCCTGCCTGGGGTTCCAGACTTTCATGTTCACAGATGGTCCCCATCTTACAGCCTGCAGCGTCTAAGCTCATGAGGGGGAGCCCAGGTCTTGGCCCCCTTCCTTGTTACCCCCTTGAGTTTCTGTGTTCTATGTTACAACAGTGTCTCAGAGGTATCCTTCCTCTTCCTTTTCTCTCAGGGCATAAATCTGCCTCTGAGGATTGTCTGCCCCCGCCTTGTTCTCTGTCCTCCTCCACTTGGCCTCCCAGTTTGCAAGCTGGCTTATCCCCTCTCTAACATCTTGCTGTTGCCGTGCACAGCCTGCATGGTGAATTTCACCCTCCTCTGGCCTAAGGGCCTAGGCAATGTCTTACTTACTCCCCCATTGTGCCCAGTTTGGTGCCTGGCATACAGTGGGTGCTGAATAAATGCTCTCTGCCAGAATGCTATTTTGCCTCTGGTTATCACCAGAGGGGGAAATCTACACAGATGGCAAAATAGCAATAGTAGATGGCATGGGGTCAGACTCACCTTCCACTTCCTGGCTGATGGTATGAGCCTCAGTTTCCTCATCTGTAAAGTGGAGACAGCATCCCCTTCCACTCAATAACCTGGCTGTGATTCCGCTGACTTCTTTTGTAGAAGGATCCTCTCCCCTTCCACTTCCTGGCTGATGGTATGAGCCTCAGTTTCCTCATCTGTAAAGTGGAGACAGCGTCTACTTCTCCATTGTGAGATGATTGATGGCAATGTCGTGAGGAAATGCTTTGCACGCTGGCAGGTGCTGGGAACTGTGTCATCTACTCTGACTCCTCCTAGGAACTCGATTCCCAGGTCCCCTGACACTTCCTGGGCTGGTGTCCAGGGAGAGGTCTCATTACCCACTACCACCTTGAATTCTCTGGTCACCTACACTTATGTGTCCCGTCTCATACGCAAATCCCTCTATATCTCTTTCCTTGGGGATGCCTTGGGTAGGGGCCTGGTCTTGTCTGAGATACCGAGCAGTGGACCTCAAGTGTGGATGATCCCTGCTGACCTTCAATAAGATCACTGGGCAGGGCCCCAGCATCTGACATTGCAGCCTGAGCAGCAGGGCTGACCTGAGAGTCTCCTTCCCTCCTACCCACCCCTCCATCAGCCTGATCCCTGCAGGCCTGGTCCTAACAGGCTCCCCTTTTTGCTTTATTAGACATCTCTGAGTCACCATCTCCTAGCTATGTGACCCCAGACAAGTTATTTAGCCCTTCTGAACCCCTTGTCACCTGTCAAATTAGGTTCTTTGGCAAGTTAAAGGATCGATTGTATGTAAAGTGCTTTACATGGTACCTGGCACATAGTCAGGGCTCAGTAAATGTCAACCACCATAATTAGTAACAGCTATTCTGCGCCCACAGCAAAGGGGTCCCTCACTGCCTTACCTACAGCAGCCAGTCAAGTAGCAGGGTTCCTCACACTTTCTTGCCCACCCTCTACCCAAATACCTGCCTCACCGTATTCACGGTGGGGTGCACCTGTGAGAGCCTTTGCTTTGATTTCATTTATAGCTGACTGTCCCCACAGAGGGGCCTCCTTACTTCAGCTCCCTCTGTGGTGACTCCGGCCCTCCCTCAGGCGGGCCATTCCCCAGGGAACCTGAACCGTACTTCAGTCTGCATTGACACTGCCCCTTCTGTTGAATACACATCCCATTTATATAGAAATTGGTGATTAGGATTTTTTGACTTTAAATATTTGCTATTTCTGAGTATGTGTGTGTGAGAGAGAGAGAATGGGAGATTTTACCTTTTTTGCAGGAAATGTTTCTCCCTGGGAAAACCGTGATGAATGTGAAAAGAACCCGAGATGGAAATTGCAGGCACTGTCTGTGGCCCCAGCCCTCAGGTGGGGATGTGCGTGGCCTGGGGCGGTGGCCTGGCGTACACAGTGAGCAGGGGTGTGAGAGTCCCAGAGGAGAGCTGTGCACAGGGAGGGCTCTGCAAACAGGGGGGCCATTTCCGGTCAGAGACCAGCGGGGAAAGCCAAACCTGGGGGACGGGGATGTAGCCATGGCAAGCACCGAGACAGATGTGGAGCCCCAGTAGGAGAAAGGCCTTGCTGCCTTGAACCCCAAGAGCGTCTGCTGGTGCCCTGCACCTCTGCAGAAAGAACTACCTTGTGACAAGCAGGTCCGCCCACTGCAAGGACCAGGGAAGAATAACAGCAGAAAAACAGAGGAAGCGGGGCCTGAAGGCTTGGGCGGGAGTCACCAGACAGTGCATTAGGCTGCAGGAGGAAGGATTCCTTTTGAAATGTTTTTTATCTCGGCCTTTCCCGACGTACGTTCACGTGTGTTCTGGAATGCACATTAAGACCCGAGCACGGAGGCTGGCGTGTGATTTATACCTCGGCGTGTAGTGAGGGGCATGCCCAAACACTTTCACTGATGTGCGCTTTACTTGTGCAGCTGTGAAGATGGAGGTTTGTGGGGAGGACAGGAGGGGGATGAGGAGGGAGGGCTGCCGCGCGAGAGGAAGTGGAGAAGTGGACGTAACCAGAGTTTGAAAAGCAGGGAGAGGTGGGGCTGGACTGTGTGGAAAGGTGGCGGGGTACTGGGAGCAGAGGAGGTGGGACTCGGGGAGAGCAGAGGCTGAGGGCTGCCCAGCCGTGCACCCACCGGCCCCGGGCTCAGCTGTGACTTAGGGCAGAGCTTCTCAATCTTGCTTGCTCCTTAAAATCTTGGGAGGGAGGCGGGATCCCACTGAGGAGGCACCTGGACCCTTGCTCCACGGGTAGGTCCCAGGCCTCCCTATGTTGTGGCTCCATGAGGGCCTCTGCCATGCAGCCAAGACTGAGAACCAGTGAGCCACCTCTCTGAGTGCTGGAATATACCTGATAAAGTCTTGTACGGCTCTACACGAGACCCGGAACACAGCTTGCTGAACTCAGGCCCCTGTGACAAGGAGGCCCTTGAGCTGGAAGGACAGGAGGAGTTAGAGGGTCCTGCAGAAGAATGGGTGACCAGAGTGAGGACTGAGGCAGGGAAAGAGGGGGGTAAAGGAAGATGCTGAGGCTTGATCTGGACCTCCTTGCCTTGAGGTGTGGAATAGCCTGGAAGGGCGGGGCTGCCAGCGCTTTGAACTTGGGTGGAGCCTTCCTAAATAGAGTGGGGAAGTCCAAGTGCTGGGCAGGTCTGTCTTCACCTGCGCGTCCTCAGTGCCGTGGGGGGACAAGGTGCAAAGAAGACCTCCTAGGAACCAGTTGGAAATACCCACCTTGAAAGGCAGGGAGCAGGTCATTGCCCTGAGCACTGGGGTGTGGCTGCTGTGCCTCCCGAGAGGCCACGCCAGATCTCCCTCCCCCAGCTGCTGGCTCCAGCTCGTGTGCACCGGCTGGCACCAGTGCCCATGCTGTGACTCGTCCAGGCTGGAGTCCGCGTGGTGTCCAGTATGTCTTGGCCTCGAGGTGTCCAGCCACTGCTCAGTGCTCTGGCAGGCAAGGTCCTGGGTTCAAGCCCTGTGGTTTCATCCAGAAGTCCTTATAAGGCATTTGGAGTTTTCGTTGTTGTTCTGTCAGAGTTTTATTATGCAAGATGTTAATCGGAAAAATGGAAAAAAATAGCATAATGCACTTATGTACACACCTCCTAATATAGCTGTTTTTTTTTTTAACATTTTTACCTGTTTCTTTCCCCAACCCTGTTTTGTTTCTACTAAACCATTTCAAAGTAAATTACAGTTATCCTGACCTCTACATTTCCAAAATGTAAGGATGACCCCCTAACCATACATCATTAGCACTAAACAGAGTTATTAATGATTAATAATAATCCAGATGTCCCCAATATCCTCAAATGCCCTCTGGGTATGACTTTCAAGCTGGGTTCTCATTTTTGATTGTTATTGTCTCTTAAACTCTTTTTTTTTTTTTTGAGACAGGGTCTCAAGCTGTTGCCCTGGGTAGAGTGCTGTGGTGTGGTAGCCCAAAGCAACCTCCAACCTCCAACTGGGGCTCAAGTGATCCTCTTGCCTCAGTTTTTCTATTTTTAGTACAAACAGGTCTCACTTTTGCTCAGGCTGGTCTTGAATTTGTGAGCTCAAGCAATCCACCTGCCTTGGCTTCCCAGAGTACTAGCATTACAGGGTGAGCCACCGTGCCCGGCTTCTTAAATTCATTTTAATCTAAAACATCCCTCCTCACCCCCAACACACTTAAAAACTGGCATTGGAGGGCGGCGCCTGTGGCTTATTGAGTAGGGCACTGGCCCCGTATACCGAAGGTGGTGGGTTCAAAGCCAGCCTTGGACGAACTGCAAAACAGAAAAATAGCCGGTCATTGTGGTGGGCACCTGTAGTCCCAGCTACTCGGGAGGCTGAGGCAAGAGAATCGCCTAAACCCAGGAGATGGAGGTGGCTGTGAGCTGTGTGACGCCACGGCACTCTACTCAGGGCGATAAAGTGAGACTCTGTCTCTACAAAAAAAAAAAAAACCAAAAAACTTGGCATTGGCTTTTGGAAGCATTCAGTCCTCTAGTCCTACAACACCCCACATTCTGAATTTGTCCAGTTGCTTCCCCATAAAGTCATTTGATTTTTCTTTATTCCTCATGTTTCCTGATGACTGAAAGTTGCCTTCACATTTGGTCATCTGATATCATTGTACTATCATGCACCCAAGGGGAGGGGTTTTTGTTTTTGCTTTTTTTGAGACAGAGTCTCAAGCTGTCGCCCTGTGTAGAGTGCCTCGCATCACAGCTCACAGCAACCTCAAACTCCTGGGCTTAAGCGATTCTCTTGCCTCAGCCTCCCAAGTAGCTGGGACTACAGGCGTCCGCCACAATGCCCAGCTATTTATTTTTGTTGTTGCGGTTGTCATTGTTGTTTTAGCTGGCCTGGGCCAGGTTCGACCCTACTACACTCAGTGTATGTGGCCCATGCCCTGCTGACCGAGCTATGGGCGCTGCCTTCTAAGGGGAGGTTTTTAATGATCAAGTTTCCTGGACTCCTCTCCCAAGAGTCTGACCCAGCATGGCAGGTGTTGAAGCCCAGGTGTCTGCCTCTTTTAAACCATCCTAGCGATCTGGCTGCTGTAGTACACAGCCTGTATCCCTGGCCCCAGCAGTCAGCTGATTGATGACTGTCCTTGGTCTTCAGAAGGGCACAGTATAAGGGACAGTTGAGGTAGATGAAGCCACCTGTGTGAGGCAAGGTAGGTGGCATCTGGGCCCCCACAGGGGAGGAGGACAGGCTACCTGAGGTAGCTCCAGGCTCAGCTGGGAGTTCTCATAGGGCCAGGAGTGCCCCACGCAGCATGTTCCCAGCCACCAGTCCAGGGCCTGGCCCAGCATCAGCGTTTATTGAATGAAGACGCGCAGCAGGCTGGTGCTCTCTGAGAGCCCAGGGGAGCTGCTCTCAGAGTGAGCTCCCAACCCGGCAGCTTTTTGTGTTCCCTACTGGGTTGCTTCTAAGATTCAAACAAAGGATTTCCAGACTGCTGGCTAACAGCTGTGTGAAAAGGCCCTGAGAGCCAGCAGGGCCGTCACCTGCCCTCAGCATGTGGCGGACCGAAGCCTACAGGGTCTGGGAGAGGTGAGGAGATGCTTGGGCACTCAGGTGGGGCCGCTTAGTGCAGAGCAGGCTGGAAGGTCCTTGCAGGGATATTGCTTGTCAGTATATACACGGCTCAATATCTATAAACGACTGAAAGGATTACTCCTTTCAAAAAAACTCAGTGAATCAATGGACAATTCAAAGAAGGACATTGAAGGTTATCCCTGAGGAATGTATAAGAGCTGGGAATATGACCAGAGGGAAGAGTCTAAACTGGAAATATTAAGAGAGGATTTTAAAAATGGACCATGAGGGATGAATAGGAGTTTGAAGAAAACGAGAAGGCTGGGCAGGCTCTCTCTTGTCTTTTACTAGAACTGGGGTTGCTGGTAGGGCAGGGTGTGGACCCAGCAAAATCCTGCGTGGGAACAAGCAGACTTGGCTTCTCAGAACAAGCAACCTCACCCTGTTCGGTTCTCATTTCCCTGTACAAAGGGAGACATGCCCCTGCCTCATGTAACTGAGGGGCTGGGGGGCCCGGGAACGAGTGCTATGAGCTAAAGATAATTTAGGGAAAGTCAGAATTAGAATTCTGATTGGTGGAGTGGGAGGCAGAGAAGCAGATGGCAGAGCCCTGTCTTTAAGGCCCAGCTGAAATGGCGACTCTATGAAGACATCTTATTCGCCTGCTCCCACTCCCTCTCCCCTCAGCTTGCCCAGTCTTTGCGGTTTCCACCCCAAATGGGACTTCTCACACTCTGCCACTGACTGTGCTCACCTGCAGAATGTCTGTCCTGCTCCATGGTGGGGGCCACCAAGGAAGAGGGAGGCTGCGTCTCACGCACGCTAGGCACATAATACGCGGGGGCTGCGTGAAGCTCAGCCCTCAGTTGTTAGGTCTGGAAGGCTTCCAGAAGGATCTGCATGGTGTAGGGGAGATAGAGGTCTGGCTGGAGTCAGAAGGCCTGGGCTGTGCTCTCTGTACCTCCTCCCACCAGTGGAGGAATACTGGGCAAGTCATATTGCCTCTCTGGGCCTCAGTTTCTCTCGAGAAACTGGATTAGGTAACATCCGAGGTCCCACCCAGCTTTGACACTTTATGGCCTGATGCTGTAATAGAATAAGACGAATCTAAAGCCTCTCCAGAGTACTCCTCTGCCCCACCCGCCCGACTCCAACCAGCAGAGCCTCCTTGGGCGGAGACTTTTATTCAACAGATCTTTATTGAACATCTACCTTGTACCCAATGAGCACCCCAGAGACACCTGGTTCCCAAGGCTTCTGGAATGCTCAGCATCTCTGAGTTGGCAAGACTGACCATTTTGGAGGTAACTATAAGAGAATCACCCAAAACTGGCAGATGGGGATGTTGTGGCCTCAGCCATCCCGTCTGCGAAATAAAGACTATAACCTCTGCCCGACTGAAGGCAGAGCCAGGACCTTAGCTGGCTCCAAAGGGTTGGGACTCTACTGGGTTTTGAACTGCTTGGCAAAGATGAGAAAATGACTCAGTCCCTGGCACGTGCATTTGGGGGCTGTTTCCCCTCTGCGGTCACCTGGAAACATATGTCTACCTGTGGTCTTGGTGCCTGTCAGGGAGACCTTCAGGGGCTGAGGGGTGAGGCCCATCCCTTCCACCCTTCTCTGGACATCATCTGGGTTCAGAGTCTTCCCTGCCTGGAGGAAGGACTCACAGCTCTGCAGAGTTCTCTGAGAGCGCAGGGCGGGCCAGGGCTGTTGGACCCCTTCCTGCTACACATCCCTCGCCTTCCTCCCCCCCACACCATTCTCAGGCCTCTTCCCCCCCTTTCCCATCAGTTCCCACCACCTTTCCTCCCCAGGTACCCCAGCCTGCTCTGTGCCCTGACCCCAGTTTGGCTGAAGGGGACAATCCTTCTCTTCCACCCTCCTCCCCTTCTCCACTCTGATGGGCTCCACTCTCCTATAAAATGGAAAGAAAAAAAAAAGAAAGAAAGAAAGAAAAAAACCCTGCATACTCACAACACAACAAAAAACAGGTTTAAACATTTTACAGGTTTCAACATTTTTCAAGCCGCCTTGTCACATCTTATCAGATCAGCCAGAGCCGCAGGCCAGGCGCTCAGGGAGCTGCTTTGGAGAACAGAAGCTGTAACATTCCAGCCAAGCTCTGCCCCGCCCTCCCCACCCCGTCCCTCCCTTCCTTTTTCTCCCCAGAGAAACACCCGACAGGGCTCCCTGGGATGGAGCACAGCACTGGCAGCCTCTTCCTTCTGTCTGGGGGCTTGGTCTTTGATTGACCCCTTGGCTTTCTGTCCACACCCTGCCTTTACTACCTTGGCTACCCAGAACCTGGGCCCTCCTGGGCTCTCTGGTGGTCCCGGCACAGGTGCCACCTCCTCTGAGGGCGCCACTAGGAGCAGAGGGGAGCTGTCGAAGTCTCTCATAGAGTGTAGAAGTGGTCACTTGGCTGGCAGGGCCAGTGAGTTGTTTCAGAGTTTAGGGAGAGGAAGATGAAGAGACGCCCCTACACCCTGGCTCCTGTGACTTGTCCTCAGGGTTACTGCCTGATGGGAAGGAACATCTTTTTACTGTGGTTTTCTTCGTGTGTGTGAGTTTTCCACCCAAGTGAAGACCATGGTCGGAATATCCCTTTCCGCTCAGACTCATCCTTAGACTGCCACCTTCCTGCTCTTACCACTCTCACAGCCATCTTGGTGACATCATATAGGGTAACAGGCCTGGGAGGGGCTGGCCAAAGTCCTATGGTCCAGATTCCAGCCAAGCCAACCTAAGGGACAGACCCAGCCCCTGGAGCCACCTTTGCAGCTCACTGTGGAGGAGACAGGTCAGTGCAGGGAGGTGCCACTGTGTATGGACGGAGGGACATCATGGAGGGAAGACCCTGGGAACTGAAGGTTTGGGATGCCTGGCGAGCCCCCACCCAGTGAGGAGAAAAGTGGAAGAGGGAACAAGCAGAGAAAGGGAAGGGTATTGTCACTCAGTCTGTTCAAGCACATCCTCGGGGATATGGGAAGCAGGAGCCAGTCCCGAGTGCCTGGGGCCACGTATACCCTGCCTACCTGGTAGCTCTAGCCTCCTGGAGCCCTAACTCAGCAGGTGGCATCTCCACTCTCCCCACTAAGCTTCTGGCTTGGCTCATCCTCCCCAGAGAGTTCCCCAGGAAAGATAGGGCCTGATGTCATTCAGCTCTTAGCTCCTAGACAGAGGTCTCCAAACTGAATTCTAGACTTTGTTTTCCCCTTGGGCTCTGGCTCTGCCAGGACATGGTGCCACAGACCCCACTGACCTGGGTGGATGGTTCTTGGCCCAGCTGCCCAACAGGCAGATCGCCAAGAGCCCTACTCCAGGGACTGCAGTGTGTCGCCAGGCCCCAGAGCCTCCATGGCATTAATGCCACACCAGCCTCCCGGTTGCTTTCCCAGCCCTGGGTCTCTAGTGCCCCGCTTGTCCCATTCTGCATATGGCTGATGGGTCAATATTCCAAAGCCCAGCACATGAAGCCTGAATACAGCCTGGCACCCAAGGCCCTTTCTAGCCGCTTCCCCCCTCTGCTCCTCAGTATGGCCCCTAGGCCCCGGCTGGGGTGAACAGGTGTTGCTCCCTTTCCCACCGCCTTGCCTGGGCTCCACCAATGGGCACCCAGCCATTGTCCCCCAACTCAGCAGCCACTCCTGGTGGAGCCTTCCAACCACGATGGCAGAGGCCTCTTGCCTCACTCATGGTTGCTGCCCTTAGCAGGTGCTCTCGGGCCTGGCCCTTACTTGGTTGTTACCCATTCAGGGCACCCACAGCACCCAGACCCAGTCGGTGCTTGAGAAATGCTTGTTGGTCTCTCACTGACAGAAGCCTCTTGGTCTGGGTGCTCCTTGGGTGTGGCTTTGTTCATTTCCATGTTCCCTACACCTGGAACTCTGCCAGATAAGCGTCGTGTTGTCACTTGGAGTGTGTGTGTGGAGCGAACAGGGGTAAATGACTTTGTTTACCAAGGGAAGACCTTAACCTGCTCTCTGAAGGACTGATCCCTCCATTACTCTGCACCCTCATGGCCTCTCTGGGCCTAGTCTGCGTGCCTGGGTCCACGTGCAGACGGGGACCCCCAACAGGAGGCTCTGCAGCGTGTGGACTTTCCACCCCAACCCTCTGTCCCCTTCCTGCATGTGAACAAAGGTGCTCCCTACTCCTGCTGGAGACACAAGAGAACCACTGGACCCACTGAGAGAATGAACTGGTCTGGGAAAAGTCCAGAGAAATCTCCTCCTCCACTTCAGTTTTTCTTTTCTTTCTTCTCTTCCTTCTTTCCTTCCTCCCTCCCTCCCTTTTCTTTCTTGATAGTGTCTTGCTCTGTCATCCAGGCTGGAGCGCAATGGTGTCATCATAGCTCACTGGAGTCTCAGACTTCTGAGCTCAAGTGATCCTCCTGCCTCAGCCTCCCAAATAGCTGGGACTACAGGCGCCTGCCACAATGCCCAGCTAATTTTTCTATCTGTAATAGAGACAGGGTCTCCACTCTTGCTCAGGCTGGTCTCAAACTCCTGAGCTCAAGCATTCCTCCCACCTTGGCCTCCCAGAGTGCTAGGATTACAGGTGTGAGCCACCACGCCTGGCCTCCCCACTTTTGATGAAAGGGATCCATCTGCTGGGGCATCTAGGCACCCTCTGTGGACCACAGGACAAAGCACCACATGAGCTCTTTTGGATTGAGAAGGAACTTCCTGTCCTTGGCCCTGCACTGGGATGCTGGGAAGGGTGTTGACCTGTACTTGGCACCCACAGGGCCCAGGGTGTGCTCCAGGGATGACCCATGGACAGGAAGGGAAAGTGGAGCTTGTGAGTCTAGAGCTGGTTTCTCCTCTGGCTTTGTGACAAGCTCCCTGACAAAGTTCTGGGACTGTGGCCTCCCATGTCAGTAGCCATGATTACCTCACCACTCTGGGTTTGACTCCTTGGAAGCTCCAGGAGTTGGGGGCACCAGAGCCCACTGGGCTCAGCCCTTCCCTGCTCCACTGGTCACACATGTGTATGCCCTTGAACTTGTGGGCTCCCCTCCTGATATCCACCATCTCTAAATGGCCTCTTGACCCTGGAAAGATAGTGGCCTTTAGTTCCAGGGCCAATGCTTGGCTCTTTACTTCCTCTCATTTCTCAAGCCTTTCCTTTCACTTCTAGAAGTTTCTGTCCCACCCAGAGTCAGGATGGCGCCCCACTGGACCCAAGAGCAGGTTGGGCCTCTGTCTAGTACTGCCCAGAAGCCAGCAGGTGGAGCACCTAGCACTGGGCTGTCCTGGGGTTTGCAGAAACACTGTGGGCGTCGCACAGGAGGAAAAGAGGCAAAGGAGGCAGTCTTCCTTCCCTGTCCTCCCCTGTCAGCTCCCACATCTGTCATTTAAGAGACTGAGATTTTTAGATCAGACTCTTAAGGTGCCTTCTCTTCGGCGCTGGCAGAGATGGTTAGGCCTCACCATCGGGAAGGGTGAGTGAGGGCAACGGGTTTGTGATTCTAAGAAAGGCAGGACTGAGGCTTGGCCCTGGAGAGAGAAGGGGAGCCCTGGACCCTCTCTCTGGGCTGCACCGCTGAGGTCCCCCTTTGGTGCCCAGCGTCAGAGAAGCTTCTGAGAGCATGCATTTCTCGCCCCCAGGTTAGGGGTCTGGTGGTAGTGGAAAGTGGCATCCTCCCAAGAGAGGCACGATGGTGCAGGGAAAAGAGCCCTGGTAGTTCTCCTACTCCCATTTTCCCACCAGCCAGCTGTGTGACCCAGGAAAGTGACGCACCTCTCTGGGCCTCAATCTTCCCAAGCAGAGGAGGAAAGGTTCAGACTAGATGAGGCTCTCAATAGCATCTTGCAGAGGGGCTCAAAGAAGAGTTAAGGGATGGCGATCCAGGTAGCCCCTCCCTTTTTGCACTATTTCAACCATTTGTAAGTGCAATTCAGTGGCATTAACTACACGCCAATGTCGTGCAGCCGTCGCTCCAAGAGGAAACTCTGTAACTATTAAGCAGTAACTCCCCACTCGTCCCTCCCAGAGCCCGGGGAGCCCTGCTGTACTGTCCGGCTCTATGAATTACTTGTTCTAGATACTTCATGCAAGTGGTATCAGGAAGCATTTGCTCTTTTGTGTTTTATTTCACTGAGCATGTTTTCAAGGTTCGCCTATGTCGTAGCAGGTATCAGAATCCTGTTCCCTTTTATGGCTGAGTAACATTCCATTGCATAGATATACCATATCTCGTTTATCCATTCATTTGTCAATGAACATTTTGGCCACTGCAAATTGTGCTGTCATTGATATTGGTGTACAGGTATCCGTTGGAGTTCCCATTTTTAATTCTTTAGGGTTTATAACTAGGAGTGGACTTGCTGGATTATGGAATAATTCTACATTTTACTTTTTGAGGAGCAGGTCCCCCTTTTTATCTGCTTTATATGTAGAGGAGAGGAGGGAGGTTGTGTGCAATTCTATTTGGAAATAATAGCTAACAAATAAGAGACACCCTAGACTTGATGACCTTGTGGCTCTTCTAATCTCTAAAATCCTATAGGCTGGGAGACCAAGGCAGGTAGAATGCCTGAGCTCAGGAGTTCAAGACCAGCCTGAACTAGAGTGAGACCTGTTTCTAAAAATAGCCGGGCGTTGTGGCAGGCACCTGTAGTCCCAGCTACTTCGGAGGCTGAGGCAAGAGCATTGCTTGAGCCCAAAAGTCTGAGTTTGCTGTGAGCTATGACGCCAGGGTACTCTACCAGGGGCAACAAAGTGAGACTCTGTCTCAAAAAACTAAAAATAAGAAAAATAAAGACTAAAATCCCAGGTGGCACCCGTGGCTCAGTCAGCAGGGCACTGGCCACATACAACCAGGGTGGCAGGTTTGAACCAGCCTGGCCAGCTAAAAAAACAACAATGCAACTGTCACAAAAAAGAAATGGCCGGGTGTTGTGGCGGCGCCTGTGGTCCCAGCTATTTGGGAAGCTGAGGCAGGAGAATTGGGAGGCTGAGGCAGGAGAATTGCTTAAGCCCAAGACTTTGAGGTTGCTGTGAGCTGTGACGACACAGCATTCTACCCAGGGTGACAGTTTGAGACTCTGTCTCAAAAAATAAAATAAAATAAAAGAAAATAAAATCCTATAGGGTTGGGAAGTTCCAAGGTAAAAAATATAGCCAAGTTTGGGTATAGGGGAGGCCACCCAGTCTGGTGCAGGACCGAAGACCCTAATGGGTTCTTCAGGGAAATGGGGGGGAGGGTGATGGCACACTGGGCACCTACCCCACCCACCCACCCACAGCATAGGCAACTTTCCTCAGGCTGGACAGCATAGTCTGTGGGTCAGCAGTGCCAGTGTCAGACCAGGCAGGACACAGCATGTGGGGCACTTTGGGTGTCTCACCACATTATGTACAAAAGTCAATTCGATATTGCCTTGTGCCTACCACGCAGGCCTTCCCTCAACCCTCTGGCCCAGGAAGGTGCAGTGGGCAGAGGGTGGGAGGTGGGGGAGACCGTGCAGAGGGTTTAAGTACAGCCTATGTGGAGAGGGGATTTCACCCCGAGAGGTCAACAGTGAGCTTCCCCTGAGCACTACCCTTCTCCCTGGCTGTCTGTATCTGTCCTCCGCCCAGCTGGGAAGTGGGTGATTGAGGTGGGGGATGAGCTGCCTTCAAGGAGAGGGTGGCAGGGCCCCAAGGCAGGGCAGGGCCAGGAGCTGGGTATAAATAGCCCCTGGCCCAGCTGTGAAGGCCTGGCCTGCTCTCCACCTCCCCCTCACCAGCTGCTGGTGCCAGGCAGTGCCCTTGCCCCCTTGGGAGCCCGGACACCATCTCAGATCCTAAATGTAGGAACTTCCTTGGCGGAACTAAGGAGTTTTGCCTCGTGTGGAGGTGGAACCTCCGGATGCCTGGAGGCCTGGCCAACCGGGGCATCAGAGTGGCCTTTCAGGAGTGTTCCTTCTTTCCTTTCCTTGGCTTCAGGAATCAGCAAATACTTACAACGTGCCTGGCCCTTTGGAAGGCCAAGCATGTTGATGTGTGTGTGTTCTGAGGGCAGGGGTTGGGAAACAGGAGGAGGAGACTCAAACTTACACCAGGCAGGCCAGATGGAATTGGAAACAAATCACTTTGGTACTTTACAATCAAGTTTCAATAAGGTTTAGGAAGAATATAGAAGGAGGAAAAGTGACTTCTGTCTGGAAGCCTTTGACAGTCTGCAGAATGGAACTCCTGAGCTCAGGCACCTGCCTGAGCCTTGAGCCTAAACTTTTGAATGGAGTATCCTGGAAATATCCTTTTGCCCTTGGCCTTTGTATTACTTTGAATCCTCAGCCAGAGCACAAATGTCTTTGCCTATCTATGCCTATGAGGATGGAGCTCTGATCAGTTATCCTTGCCAGTACTGGATGGGAAGGGGCTCTGACAACTCTGGTTGTCCTAGCATGTTAGGGATGGGAGAATGGGAGGAATGAAGTTGTTGACAAAGCAGAGGACAAAGTGCTGGGGACATCGCCCATTGTTGTAACCACAGCAATCCCCATTAATCAAGGGCTTCCTCACCCCAATTCCTCCTATTATGTCCATGATACAGATGAAGAAACTGAGTCACGAAGGGGTTAAGGAAATCACTGGAGACCAGCAGCGAGGAAATGGCCGAGTTGGATGAGAGATGGCACCCTGGCTCCCAGATGCACAGTCAGTCGGACCTGGAAAGAGGAAGGACACAGAGTTTGGTGGGAGGACGGACGCATCCTCTCTGAGGCTGGGAAGCGGGTCTCAGGGGATATCACACTTGGAGTCAGACAAAACCAGGGTTTGAATTCCGGCTTGGCCACTTCCTCACCCGACTTCTCTATGCTTCAGTTTCCTCATTAAAATAGGGATGACAACGGCCTTGCAGAGTTGTGAGGATTAAGTGAGATGCCATATGGAGGGGACTGCCGCTGTGCAGAGGGAAGGACCCTGAGGCTTCTTCCTGGGGGCATCTGGGAGCTCTCAGGCTTCTGCAGCCAACCAAGCGTGCCTGCCAGTGCCCAAGGTCAGGTGCTCGGTGGAGCTGGGGAGTCCCTCCCAGCCCACCCCCCATGAAACCAGGGACCCTGGAGAGTCAGGGTGAGGAGCAGCCTCACTGAGAGTGGAGTGGAAAGCCAGAGGGGGCCCTCACTCCTCAGCTCCCCTTCCCTGCACCGGGCTCCTCTCCGCGGACCTCTGCTTTTCATCAGTCAAGCAGGCTTTGTGCTGTCTCACGGCTCAGCCTCCAGCTTAGCTCGAGGGTGCCCAGGGCTGTGGAAGGTGCCAACAGCTGTAAGGGGAAGGGAAGCAGTGAGGGGGGAAGGCCCCCCAGATGCTTTTCTCACGCCAGCTTCAGCTCCCTGCACAACCCCAGCTGTCCCATAGAGGGGAGTGGGCCGGCATGGGCTTCTTCTGAATTAGGTCTTCTCTTGAGCTCCCCATCCAGGATGGTGCCATGCAGAGCTGTCTACACTGAACCCTTGCTCCATCCCTAGTGGTTGTAGGGCGGATGGGGCAGCTGGCAGGGTAGGGCCATGTACCCATCAGGGCTCTGGGCTCAGCAGCTCAGCTTTGAGGCCCAGGGTACAGGCCTCAAGCCCTGCCTCCCCCTACCCCATGCCAAGATACTAGCAGGCACTGCCCAGAGGGCAGCACAGCCCAGTGTTTTGCCCCATGGGCCCTCTGGTCAGATGACTTGGGTTCCAATGAGCAACTCCTTGGCAGTTCTGTGGTCTGCCCTGGTTAGTCAACCTGCAAGTCTAAGCCATCTGCAAAACAGGTTCTAATAATGACCCTACTATGTGCTATAGTTGGGTTTCCTGAGGCAAACCCAAGGAAAGGGCTCAGTCCAGTGCATGCCACAGAGGAAATCAGTAATTAGGCATTAGCAGTGATAAGTCAGGATTCCTGGCTGTCCCCTCTCCTCCCCAAATAAATAAACAAGTAGAAAAACAAGGGCCTGCCTCTCCTGCTAACAACTGAGCCCAGAGACAGCCCAGGGAGGGTGGGCACTGTGCCTTTTCATGGTGGCCAGAGACCCTGTTCCGTGGCATCTCTGTGAGTCAGTTTAGGCTGACAGCAAGTTCACGTCCTGAGAAAAGCATACAACATACTCTGATCTACCACAGATCTGGCACCAAAGAGCCTTGGGCAAGCTAAATTGCTCTCCAAACCTCAGCTTCCTCATCTGGGAGATAGCGACGTACGTGTTCAAGGATTGATCAGTAATCGCAAGTGGTGAAGTGTGTGGCACACAGTAAGAGCTGACAAATGGCAGAGGTTTGGTTCATCCCTGTGTCTAGCCCAGAAGCTTTGTGTGCTATTTCCTGACCCACCCCTAGGGTCATCTCCTGGATCCTCTTTCCAAAGCTTCTGTCCATCAGGGTTTTTTTTTGTTTTGTTTGTTTTGTGAGACAGAATCGCAAGCTGTCGCCCTGGGTAAAGTGCTGTGGTGTCACAGCTCACAGCAACCTCAAACTCTTGGGCTTAAGCGATTCTCTTGCCTCAGACTCCCAAGTAGCTGGGATTATAGGCACCTGCCACAGCGCTCAGGTTTGGCAGGCCCAGGATGGATTCGAACCCACCAGCTCTGGTGTATGTGGCTGGTGCCCTAGCTGCTTGAGCTACAGACGCCAAGATTGTCCATCAGTTTTTATGAGAGAGTTGACCTAGACCAGTGCCAGACCAAAGCCTTGGTCAGTGCTGAATACAGAGGAAGAGGGGATGGGTCCCCATGTGCTTCTTTCAGCTCTTGCTGCTCCTGACATGGGGCTAATTGCAATTGTCCTTGGAGCCCACTGAGACCCATGTATCACTTTCTCAGCTTCTCCAAGAAAATGTCATTTCTGCTGTTCCTGTGCTGAGGGGGAGGAATGGAAAAGTGTTGATTCCTGCAGTACACTGGTTTCCTAGTATTTTAAACTCCTCATCCCCACAAGACCATTCCTTCTATTGAGTCTTTAAAACCTGAGAGATTGACAGGATATTGATTGAAAAATGAGGGGCAGAAGAATGGGGTGACTGACCAAAGTCACGTGGTGTTGGGTGGGGGGAGTGAGAGCTGAGATCTTTGCCCTCTTGACCCTGATCTCAACTTGTCTGGAAACAAAGCCACACTTCAATCTTAGGTGAGAGAAGAGGTGCAGCTCTAGAAACTTCTAGGAAACTGCAAAGAAGACTTGGTGCAAGCTTGCAAGCTGTAGATTCTTTGGGGAGGGGGGAACAGGAGGCCCTGGACTGGGCTGGCAGCATCTGTGGAAGAGGCTGAGGGGCACTGCCACAGGCGAGGTGTGTGTGTATGTGTTTTTGTGTCTGTGTGTGTAAACATGAACACAAGCAAGGGCAAGCTCCCTGCTGGGACTGATGTTTCTCTGCTTTTTATGAAATGGGGCTGGGGTCACACCAGCCTTGCTGCCTTCCTCCCTTTCAATTTGGGTTTCTTCTCATGAGTTACTGGAAGTCTCCATATGGCCCCAGAATCCGGAACTGCCTAGGAAATTGCACAGCCCAACCCTTTAATGCTCATCAGGGAAACTAGATCCAGATGCTGGAAGTGACTTGATCTGGGTCCCAAATACCATCTTTGCAGTCCAGGGTTCTTCTTATGGCACTCCATTGCCCCCAAGAGTCTCCATGAGAGGTTTCTCCTCGGTTCGTCCTCCTGCAAGCTAGATAGGCCTGGAGGGAGGGCGCCTTGAGGGGCAGCATGTTCCTGATGTCAGAGGGAGCATGTTTAGGTGCCAGATTCTCAAGCCCTCCATTCCTCCACCTACTCCAGAGGACTCACAAAGAAGAAACAGTGCCCGAGACGGGCTGCATGCTTTGTGCCTACAGTGCCACCACTCTCTGCCTGCAGGTCCTTGGCCCTAGGCCAGCAGTACACATCTCTGGGCTCACAGCCCCTGCTCTGCGGCTCCATCCCAGGCCTGGTCCCCAAGCAACTGCGCTTCTGCCGCAATTACATCGAGATCATGCCCAGCGTGGCTGAGGGCGTGAAGCTGGGCATCCAGGAGTGCCAGCACCAGTTCCGGGGCCGCCGCTGGAACTGCACCACCATAGATGACAGCCTGGCCATCTTTGGGCCTGTCCTCGACAAAGGTACTGTCCCCAGGTCGAGTGGGAGGTGGGCAAGGGACTGGGTGAGGAAAGGGTGTTGGGAGTCTGTGTCCTAACACCCTAGTCCAAGGTCCCCCTGGGAGGGTGATAAAGATAGTTATGACCAGGGCGGAGCCTCCATGCAAAGTGGGTTGAATCCCTCTTTGGACAGATCCAAGTTGTCACCATGGCTGCTACACTTTCCCAGGTACTGGGTGAACCTAGACAGCCTGAGATTCTCCAGAGATCTGAGGGCAGTCACCAAGGAGGCCACAGCCTTCCTCCCTGGCTTGCCCAGAAGTGACTCTAAGCTTTGATATGGACACTTGCTACATTTTCCCAATGCTGTGTTAAGTGATATGCAAATACTGCTTTGGGACAGAGTGGGGGACATTGCCACCCTTAAGTCCCTCCTGTATACAAAGTTCTCGTGGAGGGGGGGGGAAGTGCCTGGCTTCAATAGGTTTCTGTTGGTCCCCATGCCCTGTAAACTGGATATGCCCAAGAATTGTGGTGCCAGAGGGTGACCTCTGGTAACTTTCCAGCCGTGTTGCAACCTGGGAGTCTAACTGGCTGTGCCTCAGGCTTTGAACCTGGAGGGAGGGATGAGCTGGCAAACGCTCCCAAGAAAGGGACTCGGGGTCCTAAGTACTGTATTGAAGATGGGCAATTCTTTGCAGAACGAAAGTGCCCAGAAGGGTAATGACCCTAGCTGGGCTGGCTACCACCAGAGCTATTGCTAGCCAAACCAGACCCTGGCTTTCCTTCTTTTCAGAAAAGAGGCTGATGACGGGATGCTTTTACAGCTAGAGAGAACTAAGGGCTGAGAGCCAGTTGGAGGGTGGGGCACAGAGTGGGGGATGAGTTGACACCCCCATTTTAGAGTATCATCCCTCTTTACCTGAGTCTCAGGTGCACGGGGTCTGGCCAACCTACAGGCAAAAAGCTGGCTATTGTCAAGGGACAGAAGGGTAATTAGCAAATCAATGGATGATGACTATGTTTACGCTTCTATTACCAAAGCTAATTATTCCTTGTTGACATAAAAGGTTTGGCCTCTTAATTGGGGCCAAGTGGCGGCGGTTTGCATTTCAAACCTGATCTTGTCGGTGTGTCAGTCTCACCGCTTTCCGGTGCCCCACCTCGGGCCAGGTATCTTTTAGCCCAGCAGCCTTGCGTCTAGACGCGCTCCCCAAAGCGAGACTCATCTTCGGATTGCTCTGCCCGCTCCGGACATTAGCAGGGAGAGTCGGGCTTTTGAGCGTGTTACCCATTCACCCGGGGCTTGACGTTTAAATCACTGTTGCAGGTTCTGGCACACGCCCCCACCCCCACATTTTGAGAGGACAGGTTAGTGTTGGAGGGAGCGGTTGGGAAGCGCGGTATATGTCATACACTTTGGGGAATTTGCTGATGGCCATGGAGTAGGTGCTCCGCGTGCACACACACGCGTCCCAGTGCCCGGCGCGCTGCGTCGGGGCGGTGATCCCGGGTTCGAACTCTGCCCCAGGCCCACGTTCATTCTCCGCCTCGGGCGACCCCGCACCTCCGCTGGGTGGGCGGCCCGGGGTTAATCTCTGCCCTCTGCCTGGAGCCCCGGGGGTGTCTGAGAGTCTGTCTCCCCATTCGCGCGCGTCTTCCCTGCGGCCAAGGGCGACTCCTCCGGGCAGAGCGCAGAGGACAGGCCGGCTGAGGACAACCTCCGGCTAGGGGCTCGCACTGCCTCGCGAGCCGGGGGGCGCTGGGGTCGGCGGCCGGAAAAGGAGAGGCCACGACGGCGGGGCGCAGGCGGCCGTGCGGCGGGCCCGCGGCCGCTTCCCCCGGGCGGGGCGGGGGCGGGCGGCCCTTCGGGGCTCCGATGTCTTGAAAAGGGCCCAGCGCCGCCCCCCACCGCGCGGCCCGGCCCCGCGCCCGCTGCGGCCGCCGCGCCATTCACACGCCCTCTGGCCATTCGGCGCGGCGCGGGGGCGGGGGGCGCCGCTTCAATGGGGATTTCGCGGCCCGGCGCCGGGGCTGGGGGCGCGGCCCGGCCGCGGGAGCCGCCCGTTGCTACGCGGTGGCGGCCGGCCCGGCGGCCCGGGCCTGGCGGCCGCATTATGCGGGTAATGCGGTGTGACACCGCGCGAACAAAGGCGGATTGACCGGCCCAGCGGGCCCCGCCGGACGGAGACCGGCACAGCGGGGCTGTCAGCGCCGCTCCCAGGCTAATCCCCGCCCCGCCCCCGCCGCCCCCGCGTCCCCGGGGCTGGGAACCGAGCGCAGCCCGCGACCCGGGAGCCGCAGCCACCACGAGAGGCCGCGCGCCGGCCGGAAGCGAGAGGCGCCCGCTCCGCGAGCTCGCCCACGCCCACCTCCCACCGGGCGCGAGGGCCGGAGAGGCTGGAATGGGGGCGAGGACGGCGGAGTGGCGGGGAGCCCGGGCCGGGATCAAATCCGGCGCAGAGGCTCAGGCCTGGCTGCTTCAGGCAGCGCAGGCTATAATGCGCAGCCGGCGGACCCCGCTCCGCACTCCCAGCCAGCCTGTCGGTGCGAGGACGTCCCTCTGCGGGTGGCTCATGAGGGCGCTGGGGTCGGAGGAGGGGAGCACTCTTGTCCGCGGAGCTGTGATCTCCCTCCGTGCTCAGGACGATGGACATGGCCCAGGAAGGAGGCGGGAGCCCTGGCTTGTAAGCCCAGCCGGTGTCTTGCAACCTGATCAAGGGGGCAAGTCACTCCCTGGGGTCACGCTCTGGGGTCGACCCCGGAAGGAGAGAGGAGGAGAGACGGTTCGGCTGCAGTTCTAGTAGCCTTTGCCTCCTTAATCGTCAATGTCTGTATCCATAAAACGGGCCTGTAGTAAAACTTGCTGCCTCATCCAGTTAAGAGGATGAAATAGATTAAAGCACAGGAAGCCCGAATCTGGTGCGTCTCCCAGCCCCTAGGGTTGATTCTCATTGTGGTGAAGGTGGGGGAGAGCCCCAGAATCTCCCCTTTTCCTTCAGTGGACTCTGGGGCAGAACCAGAGGGACTCCTCTGTGTCCCCACCCTTCTGGGAGGGGCTTGGCCTGGTCAATCCAAAACCCCTAGTCTGAGTGGGAGGCAGGGGAATGGGGAGAGGGAGGCTGAGGCAAGGGTCACTGCCTTCCTGGTCAGGAATCCTATACGATTCCTGCATGATCCTGTATGATACAGTGAGAGGCTGTATGCATTGCATTCTACAGAGAGGGTAGAATGAGGCCCAGAAAAGGAGAGAGTCTGCCCAAGTGCACCCTGGTGGGGAATAAGTGGACTTGGGTGGGTTTAGGCTCCAGGTACCCAGACCTCCTTCCCTGCAGACCTGAAGCTGTCTCAGGAAGGGCAGGGCTCGGGCCTATGCTGGGATCCCTTGGGTTTGGAGAGGTGGAGGACAGGAGGGCCTGGGGCCATAGTGTGGCTACCTTATCTCTGTAACATCCTGCTAGACTTGTGGTTTCTGCCAGTTTCTGATAGGCTCCGTACTGCACCATAGGGCAGTTGAGGCGCTGGGCTAACTAGTTAGCAGCTGGGGCCTCAGTTTACTCATCTGTAAAGTGGGGATACCCACCAGAGTCTGGATCAGTCAGAATGCCTTGGGAGGGCTCCATGCTTCTTCCCTGCCGCCTAGGGAGGTCGAGGTGGAGCAGGTGCGTCCCAGGCTGGGGCCTGAAAGCTACCTCCCCACCCCCGTTCCCTCCCCGCAGCCACCCGAGAGTCGGCCTTCGTGCATGCCATCGCCTCCGCCGGTGTGGCCTTCGCTGTCACGCGCTCCTGCGCCGAGGGCACTTCCACCATCTGCGGCTGCGACTCGCATCACAAGGGGCCGCCCGGCGAAGGCTGGAAGTGGGGCGGCTGCAGCGAGGATGCCGACTTCGGGGTGCTCGTGTCCCGGGAGTTTGCGGACGCGCGTGAGAACAGGCCAGATGCACGCTCGGCCATGAACAAGCACAACAATGAGGCGGGTCGCACGGTGAGCCTCGGCCGCCCTCATCCCGTGCCCAAACTTGCTGGGAGCCCTCCCTGGACCCCTTCCCTAACCTTGGCTCTGCCTTTCCTGGGCTGGCCTCACCTCCACCCCCTGTGCGTCCTGAGCTCCCACCCATCCTCTGTAGTCACCCCTTCTGTCTACCCTCCTTCCTTCTTGGGCTGTTCTTGGTCTCATCTGGGGATAAGTGTGCCTAGGAATATGACCACCCCCTGGGAGCAGGTACCCGCTGTCCATTCTGTGCATTTGGCTGTTCATGTAGGGCTGTGAAGTCCCCGGGGCCTGGTTTTGAATTCAGCTTCCACCCCTTCCTTTGGGTAAATGACCTAGGATGAGTCTCAGTGACTCCCAATCTCAGTTTCCCCCTCTGTTAACTAGGGATAGCCTATTTCTTAGGGCTTTGAGAAGGGGACACGATGTCTTCCAGTGCTCCAGGTGTGAAGGGGAGGGAAGCAGTTCTCCTGGTGCAGAGGCTGGGGAAAGGGGCAGGTGGGGGCAAAGGAGGAAGGTGAGTCTGGGGACCAGCTGCCACTCCTCTTCCCCAGACCATCCTGGACCACATGCACCTCAAGTGCAAGTGCCATGGGCTGTCGGGCAGCTGTGAAGTGAAGACCTGCTGGTGGGCCCAGCCTGACTTTCGTGCCATCGGTGACTTCCTCAAGGACAAGTATGACAGTGCCTCGGAGATGGTGGTGGAGAAGCACCGCGAATCCCGAGGCTGGGTGGAGACGCTCCGGGCCAAGTATGCGCTCTTCAAGCCGCCCACCGAGAGGGACTTGGTCTACTATGAGAATTCCCCCAACTTTTGTGAGCCCAACCCTGAGACCGGCTCCTTTGGCACAAGGGACCGGACTTGCAATGTCACCTCCCATGGCATCGATGGCTGTGACCTGCTGTGCTGTGGTCGTGGCCACAACACGAGGACGGAGAAGCGGAAGGAGAAATGCCACTGCATCTTCCACTGGTGTTGCTACGTCAGCTGCCAGGAGTGCGTCCGCATCTATGATGTGCACACCTGCAAGTAGGGAACCAGGTAGGGTGCGGGCTGGGAGTGGGACCCCGGGGGCAGGGCCCTGGCTTCAGCTCCTCTTCTTGAGGACCCCATTCTATTTCTGAGCTATCCAAGACACATGAGTTTCCACGGGCAACATAGGAAGCCAGGATTTTCCAAGCTTCAGTGGGAACGATCCTTGGGCAGTGACTTGGTGGATTACATGAGGCAGAGGTGATAGCCAAGTGTGTGCACAGAAATCGCAAGCAATTGATTAAAATTCTTAGACAAGTTAGTTAATTATGAGCCAGATCGAATTATTGCACGACCACTAGCTATCATCCTCGAGCATCTGTGGAGCCAAAAGAGGGACACTGAAAATGGGAGACCTGATGTCTGGTCCCAACTTGGTCCCTAACTTTCTGTTCTTTCACTTCTCTGGGCCTCAGTTTTCTTACTATAAAATGACAGGGTTAAAATGCCTGAAATAGTAAGCTGAAAGTCTCTTTGACTCCTGGGGCAGTCATCTTGCATCCACCTTGACCTCAGAGGGCAAGTTTTTGCACAAGCATAAATCCTGCCAACCTCACGGGGTGGGTGGGGGAAGCAGCACATGAGCCCATATCCTGGCAGATCTGAAGCTGGGGTGGAGCGGGGAGCACTCTCACCGCGTTTATGGATGATGATGGGGAGGAGGAGGGGTTCAAGTTCAGAGTGACTGTGATGAGTAATTGAGGGATCAAAGGCTGGTGGATTATGTTCCCAAGCTTCCCAGAGGTGGCCTGCGTGGGAAGCGCTGTGCATGGTCTTTGGATGTGCGGGACCCCAGGATAGGTCAGTGCTGACAGTGGTCCTGTGGCCTTGGGGTGATAGGTCAGTGCTGACAGTGGTTCTGTGGCTTTGGGGTGGAAGGTTTCTCTGGCTGCCGTGCCCTTTCTCTTTTTCTCTCCCCCAAGAAGGAGCCTTGTGTGTCAAGGCATCGGTATGGGTTTGGGAATGAGGCCCAGCCGTGGCCCATCTTCTACCACTTGCCAACCACGTGACCCAGGCAAGGCATTCCTCACAGACCTGTTTCCTTATCTGTTATCCTCTCCAGAAGGACTGTGAGGAACAAATGAGAGAACCTTGGGGACAGGGCTTGGTTCATTGAGACGCACTTGCCTGCTGGGTCCTTGCTGACTGGGGCAGTGTTAGGGGAGAGCAGCCAGTGACGACTTTCAACATGGGGCACCTTGGAGCTTGGTGGTGCACATCTGTGTTGTAGGGGGTGGGGCAGGGCAGGTCGGTCACAGACGCGGAAGGTACATAATGGGAATAGCTCTCTTTGAGGGGCAACTCACTCTACCTATCTGGGAGGTCCCCTGGGGCAGCTCAAGTGATGCCATGGCAGGGACAGTCCAGAAAGGCAGCAGGAGGCACTCCCTTTCCTGGGGTCTGAAGAAAGCAGTGTGGGTAATGAAAAAGGACAGAGGTGAGTTCCAGCTCCACCATGTGCCCTCTGCCTCCTAAGCTTGGATCCCCAGTTTCCTCACCTTTCCATTGGTGGTAATAAAGCTCAAGTCAGCCAGCAGATGTGAATGTTTCTCTGAACATATGCTAAAGAGAGTGTGACAAATACTATCAGAGAGCCATGACTTGGGACAGTCATTGTGCAAAGAAATAACATCGTCACTTTGTTTCATTTACTGCTTTTCAAAATGATAGAGGAAAAGTCAGCAGATGAGAGAGACCTCACAGGCCAGCAGTGGCAAGCCAGAGTAGGAGTGTTTGAAGACCACAGTGGCCACCTTCCTTTGATGCTCACTGTGGCCGACCAGGGGCAATGCGGTGTCCCCACTATCAAGTGGGATATAGCTCTGGTGATTCTGAGAAGGGGATGTGTAGGGACAGCAGAGTTTTAAAACACCAACACTGGACGGGGCCTACAGGGCTTGCCCATTCTGAATGGTGACATTGAGTTAGCCGCCGAGACTTTCTCTGCCCCCAGAAAGCCCCATAGGTTCATCCTTTGGAGGTCACAGCAACAGCAAGCCCCAAGAGTGGCTTCAAGGGGGCAGGGTGGGTCACAGGCACAGACCCTTGCAACTCTGCTCTAGCACCTCCCCTCATGGGCCCCTTCTAGGCCGGTAAGATCAGCAGAGCATGGAGCAAGGTGCTGGGGTTGGCCCTCTGTGTCCAGAAAGTCCTCCCACCTCCAACCCCTATGCTAATACTGTTCCAAAGAAAAATACATCCCCTTCATCAACCCTCTTTTCTTCCCATTCCTTAAATGGACAATTGTGTTCTTTCCCCCAGTCTTATGTAAAGTGCTATGCAGACATGGGTTCAAGATGCCCATGTTCAAGATCAAGTAGTTCATAGTCCCCAACCCCTCCCGTGTGGCAACTCTAGAGCCCTCACTCTGTGACAGTAGAGAATACTCTTTCAGTGTGGCGCCCTTTTGATAAATACTCAACTTGTTGAGTGAATGCAAGCAGCTCTGAGTTCTGGTTTTCTCATTTGATAACTGGGGATAAGAAGTGTATCCCTAGCAGGGCTGTCGCATGGACTAGAGATGGTGCACACAGAGCCTGACACAGGAGCCAAGTGCTCATGGAATGGGGGCAGAGATTCCTGGACCAAGCAGAACTGACCTCCACAGCCACTTTCCCCAAGCTTGTGGCCCGCTCTAGAGCCACAGGGCGAGAATTGGCTGAGACCTAGTTACTGCTTGCTCTCTGATTATCAATGCTGACACTATGCAGGTCAGGTGGGAGCTGACAGACAAGCTGGGAGGGGCCACAGGTGACAGAGCCTCTACTCTTCTCTTGTCGCAGCCACAGAGCAGGCCATGTGTCCTCCACGCCCTTGGGTGAGAGCCCTTGTCAAATTGGCTTAGGCCACAGGAGGGGCATAGATTCTGGCCTGGGTCCTACACGTGTGGGGCAAACACCTTCCCCATCACTTGTAGCGCTGGTCCAGTGTCTCCGTCTAACCATTGATTTGGTACCTCAGCATTGGTGCCTTGCAGGTGCCAGGTTTATTCCTTATTATTCTAACGTTGGGAGCATGATGAGCTGGAAAGTTCTGGACAAGAGTTGAGTGTCCTGGTTGTCCCAAGTCCTGGATCCGCCCCTAATCCTTGGACACATCCCTTACATCTTCGTGAGCCTCAGTTTCTGCCAGTGTCGGCTCCCTAGAGGAGCTGGAGGATGTGGAAATGCCTGTAAAATTGCTTTATGCCTCAAATCCTTGGTGAGGTGGAACTGAGCAAATGGAGAAAATGGACACACTGGTGCTCCGGGGGGAGGAGTTATTCATAATTAATTGAGTAGTCTTCCCCCCATCTGGACAGCTCATTATCAAGCTATTTGGTGTGATAGAAACACACAGTGTGGCCAGGTCTCTCCCAGTCCCCGTGCCACGTGAATTCCTGCATTGAGGCTAGAAGTGGGAGGGGGTATAGGATAGGGACTCAAAAGCCTCACCGTGCCTGTGAGTCACATGACCTCCCTCAGCGTGGGTCCCAGGGTGTAAGAGAGTGTGTAGAGAAGCCACTGGCACCCTTATCACTTCTAAGCGCAAGAGAAGTGTTGAGACTGACCGATGGCCTCTGATCTTCGAGCCCGACAGGGGTCCTCTGTGGGGAAGGAACTTGCTCAGCCCCCATTTCTAATTCTTCCTATTTATTTTCCCAAAGGGCGCTGGGAAGGGGTGAAGTGTGTGGCTGGGCAGATTCAGTCCCATGGAAAGCAGGACCTGGAGCCGGGCTCAGCCCTCAGCGTCAGACAGCAAGGAATCTGGACTGTCACCAGCTGCGTGCGGTAAATGACCCGGACCCAGCCCGCCCGTGCCGGGGAGCCTCTCCTCCCCGCCTCTCATCTTGACGTTTCTCACCCTCCTCTGGCTGGTGTGTGGTTTTTAAAGAACGGGGCTTTCTTTTTAGTTCTCTAGGGTCTGATAGGAACAGACCTGAGGCTTATCTTTGCACATGTTAAAGAAAATAAAAATGAAAACAAAAATTTTGCTCCAACGGAACAGGCTGGGCTGATGTGAGCTCTCGGCCTGGCGGTAAAGACGTCAGCACGGGCAAGACTTCGTTCCCAAACTGCTTCTTATGGTGACATTCGAGGATGCTTGTGAGGTGGGAGTTAGGAAGTAGGACGCACCCCTGCCGTCTCCTTTTCTCCGTCTACTCCCGTTCGAACCTGATATACTTTCACATTCTGATAAAAGCCATAGGTTTAGCTAGGATGAAGTGGTAGGGAGGTCCACGGCAGTCGTTAGAGTAGGATTTTGAGTTTTGAAGAACTGGCAGCTCAGGGTGGCCTGGTAAAGCCGTTTGAAGAGCAGCTGTGTGTTCTTCTCAGTCTCATTTTCTCTATAACCCTGTTCTGAACGAGAGGCAGTCTGATCTCAAACTCTTTTTCTACCATTCTGCAGTTTCTACCGCTGATGCAGTTCCTTTTTATTTTTTCATAGTGGACGTTGTAAATAGGTTATGTATGGGGGCAGGTCTTCTCCAGCTCAAATGGCTTCCTAAAGAAAGAAGCGGTGTCTTTGGAAGAGGCCATTCAATCCTTCCCAGCCCGGCTCACCTGCAGTCTCCATAAAAGTGACTCCAGGTAGAGCAGTTGGACTTGAGGTCACCTTAGTATAAAGTAGACAAAGGGTCAGTGAGAGAGTAGCATTCTATTCCTGAAATTCCACTTTCGTGGCTAGCAAATGGGGAGGATGAAAACAATCCTTCGTTTCCTCTCTGGTAAGGACATGTCTCCCTGCATCCTTTGCCCTCTCGGGCCTATGGGAGCAAACAGAAACGCCGGCTTCTTCACCCCGGCACTTCCACCCTGGCCTGCATGCTGAGATAGCATGGATCCATGCTGTTACCAAGGATCTGGATTAGGCACTCAAAGCGGGGCAGGCAATCCCTTGGGTTAAGCATCTCGTGGCTGAGCTCTCCTTGACCTGCACTGGTCCTACCGCATGTCCTAGAGAGAGCTAGTAGAAAAGTGAAAGGAGTTGGCAATTCCAGCTGATTCGACAACTCTGTCTTAAGGAGAATCAGACGGACGAGATGCAGCAGGGGAACAGAGCAGAACCAAGATTTTTTTTTCTCTTTTCTCTTTGGGGTCTCCCTAACTCTGACCTAAGATCCTAAGATGCTGGGTCCGTGCTGATCTCCCGGCTGTGCTTATGCGGGCAGGTTTGCCAGGATGGCCACTGGGAAGCCTGCCGGCACTCTCCAACCTGCTGGCCTCAAGCTCTACTAAAGAGTCACAGCCTCCGCCCTCCACTGAGTCCGAAATGCCCCTCCCATGGATAATGCTTGCTTAAAGTGAGAATACTTCAGCAGAATGGATACAAATTTTCAAAAGAGTCTTTTCATATCTATATATTCTATATTAAAAGTGATAAAGTCATGTTTCTGGGGCATATTCAAGTAGCTGACAAGTAATTAATAATAGTACACGAGTGCATTGTAATTATTCTCGCCGTAGTCAGGTGATAGTATCCAATGAAAATTTCCTACCAACCTGCTGTATCCAAAGTTTTGTAAAAAGTTGTAGAAGTTGTTGATCTTTTTGATTTTATATTCAAAAAGTCTCTTTTTATAAATATTATTTATTATACAATGTATATACCTTTGAGTTAACTAAAATTATATATTATATAAATATATATATATTTGGAGAAAATATATTTCATCATGCAGTTTTTTTCTGTTAAGTCATTAAAGAGAAGGTAAACAAACTTAAAATGGATACATTGTACAATGTGTGGAGTTTCCAGATTAATGCTTAGAAGGTCAAGAATATCTGATTCTGAGTTTGGTGGCCTCAGCTAATTAAATGACCAAATTATGATCATTTCCTTTGTGTCCTAAACAAGGTTGTCTGAGATGTGATGTCACGGGCGGCAGGTCTGATTTACTATGGGATTTTCTAAGTCAACTTCTAACAAGGAATTTCCAGTTTTAGGAAAAAACAACTTGGGCAGTAATTCATTTCACAGACTCAAGCATGTTCGATGTACAAATTAATGTCATGGGTACTTCTCAAAGATGGGATCCCGGGCCAGCTGATCCTGGGGGTGGCCACTGCCTTAATCTTCCCCACCCCCACATGTTTTCAACTCTATTGGGAAAATAGGATTTTCTCTATTGAAAATGAAACTTGACTGAAAATGATCCATGCCCTGCTGACTCCACTGTGAGAGCTAAACTATAAGCAAGGTAGGTTGGTCAGCAGAAGAGACGGCGTGCCCTCGGCTGTGGGTGGTCTGGAACAAGTGGGTCATTTGAAGCTGTAGATTGGATTGGGCAGGAAGGCTCTGTAAGTGGGCATGTTCTGGGGACTGCCACTTCAAAAAGACTCACCTGCAGTGCTGAAGTTATGCCTTCTTAACAACGAGGTGATGTAACTCAGCTACGTGACCGACAACCCTTTAGTTTTCAGACCTACATAAAATGTTACCTTGTCTGGCATATTGTTTCAGAGAGCAGCTAAAATGCTTTTTTCTTTCTTTTTCTCCTGATCTACCTTTATTAGGAACAAATCTTACCCACTTCACTACATAGGAAAACAGTAACAATAGGAAAATAAAGCAGCCTGCCTTGTGTGGTAGTGATGGGCTGCCTCGCCCTGAACCTCCATTCAGACCTTTAACTTGGTCACAAATTTTACTTTTGCCTATGATATGTCTTTACTTAGCTCCTGAAAAAAATAAGCCATAAAAACTGTTGTTTTTGCTAGTCAAGAAATTGGACATGTAATACAGATCTCTTTCCTCTTCCTACCATGCTGGTTATCTTTTATTTTACTTTTACCTAAATGTAATAAAGGTTGAGTATCTCTTATCTAAAATGCCTGGGAGCATTAGAGAAGTGATCTGGATTTCAGTTTATTTTTGTATTTTAAAATATTTGCATACATGTATATAATGCAGTATCTTGTGGATGAGACCAAAGTCTGAACATAAAATTCATTTATTTTTCGTATATACAGAGCCTGAAGGTAATTTTATACAGTACTTGATAATTTTGTGCACCAAAGTTTTGATTGAATTTTGACTTCAACACATTATAGGAAGTTTCTACGTCCTAGCATCATGTTGGTGCTTAGAAAGTTTTGGAGTCTGGAGCACTTTGGATTTTAGATGTTCAACCTGTACTCATCTGTCCCTGCATCCTGGATCCTTTTTTTTTTTTTTTCCAACCTATAAGATGGCCAAATAGCAAAGATGTCCCTACTTCTACTTATGAAGACCATTTGTAATCCTATCAATAATCATTCTGTGATTAAAGAGAATACAGCTTATGGCTGTGCTTGAACATTTAGTCTCTCCTTAAGCATGACTAGTCTGCATTTACGAGTGAATTCAATTCAACAAAAAATATGGCTGCTACCCTATCATTGTTTCTCCTACCTTAACAGAGAACTTTCCAGGAGGGAAAAATTATCTTACCATTAATCTTACACTCCCCAAATAGTGAGACAATCAGTTGTGTGTAGATGGTATGCTGGGAAAATTTTAAACAGGAGCCTTCCATGCAAATTCTGTCTTCACTTACTTGGGTTTTTTGCTGATCACAGGCACTATCTCCCACATCATAATACTGTGCATGGTGTCTGTACCGCACACGCCCTCTGTGGACACATTTCTAGGGCTATCTCAGTACAGCTTGCCAGCTGATGAGAAACTCTAAATCATTCTGCAATAACTTCTGAAATTTACATGCTTTTTTGAACTCACACACACACCTTTCCCAGTCACTTCTTTGAAGAGGCTATGGCCCAAGTTGCCAGGCAATGAAAATGAAACCCTGCTTTCACCATCTTGTTTGGGCTGGGGTGGCTTGTTTATAGCTGAATCACTGCTTCAACTTGTCTGTTTATCAGGATTTGACTAGTATACACACTTGGATCTACTCCACGACTTTGTGACTTGTTGCTGAAATTTTATTAAAGGGGAGGCTGTTCACTATAATTTTTAGGATATGAAAAGACAAACTTAAAGCAAAACATATTTCAGACTTGGACCACAATTATACCATTTCTCTTAGTGTTTCAGTGAAAATATACTAGGTCAGTAAGGATAAAATAGCCTCCTCTGTTGAGCTTTTGATTACAAAAAATAGCCAGTTAGCATTTCCTTCATAGAGGGAGGCATGTAAGGTGGCAGCGTACTGGCGTTTCCTTGCTGTCTCACCAGGCCATGCTGCAATCTCATCTGCTCTGCTGCCCAGCAACGGCTGTGATGGATACTCGGGCAGCTTCGAGAACGCACCTTCTCAAGGATATGTGGGGAGCAGGTTAGCCTCCTCTTCCCCACAGAGCCTTGCCTGATTTCTGGGCTGCCTCTTGCCCTAACCTGAACCATGGTAAAAATTAGGGTTTAGAACCTGGTTTCTTGTACCCTCAATGAATCCCCAACAATAAAAAAAAAATTAGGGTTTAGGCTAAGAGATCTGAAAGCTCAGAAAAATGCCAACAATATGAAGGATACCAAACTGAACCGTGTGAAGGAATCTCACAGAGAATATTTAAGTTCCTTGGTTTGTACATTTCACAGAAGGGAGTAATTCCAATTGAGAAACAACTTTTCAGTTTATTACTAGCCTCGCTTGTAGCCTTGGTATCTCAGTTTTTAAATAAGGTAAAATAAGCATGAAGCTGTGCATTAGCTTTTTGATATGCTAATGATGCTTTTCTTTTTCAACAACCATGCTTTCTAAATAATTAAGAAATTTTTGAATAAAATATTCCATCTCCTTGTGCAAGTTATAATAAAACAGGAGGGATTTCTTTGCTGAGCCCCCACATCAGTTATATATGTTGTTTTGTATAAAATACTAGGCTACAGAATGTTTTCAAGTAGATTTACTCTTTATTGCATTCCTTCATTTGAATTAAACAATATAATATTTATTTATACTTTTCAATATAGTTTTGGACAAAACACAAAGACATTAACCACATTTAACAAGAGACAAAAGTTAATACAATGTGTGCTGTTTTCATAAAAGGAGGAATCAGGATACTGGCCACCAGGAGTCACAGAATTTCACAATACAATCCACTTCTTAAAAAGCCACAAAATAAGCTAGGGATGAAAACCCAACACAAAGTAGCTATGATATACAAGTCTCTAGCAAAAGCACACAGACAGCAAGATTTGGAGAGGATCCACCTGTACCCTGGAGACAAATGACAGAGCCACACCCAAGGGCCACTTTGCTGACAAGCCTGGTAGGTGGTGAGTACTATAAGCACCTCGGGACGGCTTCTGAATGTTTGCCCTTCAACTTTAAGCAGCAGTGGAGAAAGAGAGGCATGCTCCTTAAGTCTCATCACCAAATATGATGACCTAGTTAAATTCCTTCTAAGTCAGTTAGAAGTCACCCTCAAAAGGACTCAAGAGTTGTCCTGGGTGGCTCCTGTGGCTCAGCGAGTAGGGCGCCGGCCCCATATACCGAAGGTGGCCTTGGCCGAACTGCAAAACAAAAAAATAGCCAGGCGCTGTGGCGGGCGCCTGTAGTCCCAGCTACTGGGGAGGCTGAGGCAAGAGAATCGCTTAAGCCCAAGAGCTGGAGGTTGCTGTGAGCAGTGTGACACCATGGCACTCTACCCAGGGTGATAAAGTGAGACTCTGTCTCTACTAAAAAAAAAAAAAAAAGAAATTTCAATTGTTAGAAAAACAGCTTTTTGTTTTTTTTTTTGAGACAGAGCCTCAAGCTGTCACCCTAGACAGAGTGCTATGGCATCACAGCTCACAGCAACCTCCAATTCCTGGGCTCAAGTGAGTCTTCTGCCTCTGCCTCCCAAGTAGCTGGGACTACAA
>CAUYON010014102.1:0-13173 GCA_963573935.1 Arctocebus calabarensis
CTGGCCTGGGATTTCATGATGCCAGGATTTTCTTGCTGATTATTCCTGTGGAGTGCTTTCTTGTATCTGTTTCCTTACCCTGATTTTCCTTTCACTTCTTTTTGCTCTTTAAGTTACTGTAGCACTGGCCTAAAGTTTTAATGAGTCCTTAAAAAATTGAAGAGCAAGAAGTGTAAAAAGATTTAAAGATGAGAGAAAAAAAGGGAGAGAAAGAAAAGGGGGTAAGTAAAAGGAAATATTGACAAAAAGAAGAAAGGGACTGAAAGAGAGAAACAGGAGAAATATAAGTGTGTAGTAGGGTACTAGGGCACAACCTTAAAGACCCCAACCTCCGGGGATGCTGGGTTGGGTGATTCCCTTGAGGACAATAGCTCTTTGCCATTTAGCTCAGACACAATACCCCACCTCCTCCAGGTAGAGAGGAAAGACAAAAATACTGTGACTTGAACCAAACAAGCAAAAACCCTTATGGGATAAAATTAGGGGTGAAAAATAATAGGGACCAAAAAAACCTAGCAAAAATAAAATTCTAATTGTTGAAGAAGGCAAAAATTGAAGATTATATTTAAACTAGAATGGTGAAAAAAAATGGAAATGCCCAGGAAAAATGTTGAAATTAGTCAAAACAAAACAAAAAATATAAACTCATGACCAAAACTTCACAACCAAGAAACCAAACAGTACATATATCTTGCTAAGTATTGACAGGGCAACAGGTGATCTTCTGAGGTATGAGATGTTAATCACAAAGTTGATATAGCTGTATGAGATGGGGATTGGAGGCCTTTGCTGATTACTCAGACCCTGCAGGCTTGGGAGCCCAAATAACTTCTCAGCCTACTCAAAAGATACTCCAAGCCATAAAACTTGACCAAGCAGAAGCTTTCCAGGGAAAGCACTTATACATAGGATCTTTCCTGGTGTGGCTGCCTGCTTATCCAGTGCGCCAAGTCCAGTCTCCCTCTATGAACCTGAGGGCCACAGGTTTGTCAATCTGCCAAACACCCGGATCTCCGCACTTGCCCAGTGTCTCAATCCCCGCTTTAGGCAGCTCAGTCACTAGATTACTTGCCCAAGTTCTCCCTACCAATCCTGGCATTGCAACATGCAGGGGCAGCCCACAGCTGAATGATATTAGCTCCTTTCAGGCTCAGTGGCTCAGCGGCTCAGCTGCTCAGTGGTTCACTCTGGGGCCCCAGACAACACCCAAAGTCATCCGCACACAGTCCGCAGATCTCCCAAGGCAGTTCAATCGAGTGTCCAAGTCCAAAAACCACAAAACAGCCCCCAGGTAAGGCTTTTCCTGCTTACAATCTTGCCGTTGCTGTGGTTACAGCTGCAGGCAGCCTCTGACTGAACAAACGCACCCACCACTTGCTAGTTTTCCACCGCTTCTGTCCTCCTTGTAGGGTCCAGAAGTCTCTCACTGACCTCCTGTATCACCAAAGGGAAGCCTCTGGGTGAAACCCACTGGCCAGAGATGCCTGGGGTCCTCTCTCCCCACTCCCACTGTGCCTGGGCACAGAAGCTGCTACTTGGCTGCCATCTTGCTCAATTCTATTTTTACTGATTCTTAAGCTATTTCCAATGGTCTGGCTTTTTGTTCTGCTACTTGGAACCCCAGAGACTGAGCAGATTGAAAGCAGTACTTGGCACTGCTGATTGAGCTTTGTGTGGCACAAACCCAGATGCCCATGGAGGGCCTATTCTCTGATGAGACCCACTGTAATCAGGCTGCTCAGGGAGCTCGCACTGCACAAGCTGACATGTGGAGGCCTGCATTCCCTGTCAGTCTGAATGTGACCAGATATCGACCATCCCAGACTGGGCACAAAGGACTCCACATTGCAGATGCTGGCCACACCATTGTGGCCTTACACACTGATCCCATTTCAGGCTGAAATGAAGGACAGTGATGTACATTTTACTGCAACAAGCACTCAACAATGGGCTGACAGTAGAGCTATCTGATGAGCTTCTACAATCCAGGTCATCTGTGGGCATCTGCTGTTGTTGAACTAGAATAGCCTCCTCCAAAATCAACTCAAACAGATTTCTGACTCCTCTCTTCTGTGTGCCACAACCCAGCAAGACGGCTTTGGCACTGAATGCAACTCTCACCAAAGAGTGATCACATAATCTACTCACAACTGGTTTCCATGTAATGATCAGGTTGAAAGGAGTAGAAAGTTACATACAGGTATTTTGAAAATTTGACATTCCCCCTAATCATTCTCCAACATGATGCTTTTTTCTTTTCCTTAAGAAAAACTTCATGCCAGCCTAGTTGATACTCCTTCTGAGTGATAGAGCATCCAAAAGGGGTCCTAGGAAATTTGAACTTAATTCTGGTTCAGTCCCTTGAAATAGGTTGAAGACCATAAAGATAATAATCACTTGGGTGGATAAACTGCTTGTAGAGGCCCCCCATGAAGGCCCTGTGGACTAAAGTTGGGAGCCATAGTGGGTCTTTGTAAAATTTATAAAAATTTAGTATTAGTATCAGGCTTTCCTAGACAGAAGTTCTGAGTGTGTGTAGGAGATGGACCCAATTTTGAGGCCATGGGATGAAAGCAATCTTAGCAACTGGGGAGGGAGTACCTTAGACCCTGGGAGGAATGGCAGGCAGGGTGGGGTTGACATTAGTGATCTCTGTCTTTCAGAGTTGCCCCTTCCTCATAAAAACAAATACCCTATATGTAAATAATTGCAAATCTCCTAAATTTAATGGACGGCTGGGCCACCTTTTCTGACCAGATGGCTTTGACCATAGTTTGGTCACCTTTCTTCCTAATCTTACTGACACATCTATCAGAAATTTCAGAAGATGGCCCCAACTTCTATGTTTCTGCCATCCATTACCTCCTGCCCTGTTCTCAGCCTTTCCACGGAGCAGTCGAATGCCACCCAGCATGTGATATGGGTGAAATAACAGACTGGCCTAAGTGCCCTTTGAAACTACCTCCAAAAATAATTATTCAAATGAAACTGGAAACCCCAAGTAAGCTCTACCAGTTCTGGCACCAGACTGCTGTAGGTTCCACTTGGCAGGCCATGACAGCTCTGCCAGTCCAGGCCACCAGACTGCTGTAGGCCATGATAATTGTGAACTTTTTCCCAGTAGGACCATGCATGCTGTCAGTGTAGCTTCTCGTGGGTAAGCCAGATGCTTATCAACTCGCCTCCCTCCAAGAAACATGTTGTCTTGCACCTTATAAGTGATCAAAAGAGATCTTCAAATGTTTTAAGAAAATGCCAATGGTATATTCTGTAGCCCTCTAAACAAGGCTATCCTTGGATATTTGGGGAACTTCCTGGAGGGTAACAGACTCATCTTTTATGCTTAACTTGTAGATAGTTATCCATACAAGAAGTGTCATCTAATTAGAAAAGTTGGTATAAAATTTGTCCCTTATGTTTGCTGAAATCATTCATGACACCAAGTTTACCCTGGGAAGCATTCTTATTATCGCCAATTCATTGGGAAACATTGTTGTGGATGAACAAAAAAATTCCCTAGATATTCTCCCTATTAGCAAAGACACAGAGTCTATACAAACACCAATGCATCCTGCTGTTCCTGAGTCAATGTCCCTCAGGACATTGGAATGGAAAAGTCAGCACAGAGCTTGACTTTCTAAAGTCAAGTGGACCCTGATGGCTCTGTGGTTTTGTTTAACTGGCTGGGTCAGGGAAACTGGGAGGCATGGCTTGAGGACACTGCTGCTGGTTGACCTCATCCTGAGACTTGAAGTTCTAGGTATAGTTGCATTTATTAAATACTTGAAGAGACTAATTGGATGAATTTGGTCCTAGCCTCTGTTGGTCAGATTAATCAAAGTAGGCACTGGAGTGGCATATTCATGGGAAAACTGGCCAGAAAGAGGATGACATAGAGATGAGAGGTGGATATTGTCAAGGGCCAATTTTCCATGGTTTCTTACATTTTGGTGCAACTTGTGAAGCAAGATGTTGACTTCTCTTTGTTCTAGCCTTGCATAGCAAAGATCCTTGTAAGGTAGAGATAGTGTTTCCCCCCACAGCAAAGAACAGGTCTACTCATAGCTTAGAAAGGTAGAGATATTGTCTTGTCTGGAGCAAGGGGCAGGCATGCCCTTCATTATAATAGATTCCAGTTCTGTGATCTCAAAGTTACTCTCTGGGAATGGAACCTATTGCCTGTGATGCTTTCATATGGTCCTCTTTGTGTTACTGTGTCAAGGAACCAGGAGTAACACTAATGCTCTGGCACCTGCTGTTGCTATAGTAATGAATGTTTTTAGTCTCTGATGTAGGGAGCCTTGTGTTTTCCATTAGCATTGGTGAAACTGGCAGGCCAAGTCATCAGCTTGCATCCACAGTAAGATGTCAAAGTTCTCACTACTGTTCAAGGTAGTTATATGCCAGTACTATCACTAACACTGCTTGTCCTGAAGACCATGTAAGGCACTGAAGCATTAGTGGGTATCTCTGTTGCTTGGGTGGGAGGAAAAGGAATATTTTGGCCAATGCAGAAAATCCAGAGAGAAAATGGAAAATCCGTGCTATACATTAATCTGGCACTAAAGAGACTTTTAGGTGACAGTAAGGAACTCATGAAAATCCTGATGTCAGGAACAATATGATGAAAACAGTTTGTTAGGTACATGAATGTGATGGTGCCTTGTAAAACAGACTGCAAATCAGTGAAATGAGTTCAAGTCAGCTAATATGTTGAACACCAGTCAGGTACTCAGCCACCACACTGGGTTCTACAAAGGACACAGTGACGAGTAAGTTGAGAAAAAAGAGACAGCTAATAATTTGATAAAAAAAACTTATATTAAATTATGATATATTAAAGCAATGAAGTTAGCAAATGAAACAAATTGTACAAATGCTATATAAATAAAGAAGTGATTAGAAATATTGGAGGAAGAGAGTTAGGTGAGTTTGCTTTGTTTTTAGCTTGGCTTCCTATGTGTGAGCTCCATGTCAGCATGCACAGTTCGAATGAAAAGTTAATGGGTGAACCTCTCCTTTGAGAAGATCAAAAAAGAGACCTGAGAGAATATTCATTATAGCAGTAGTATCCAACCTTTTTGGCACCAGAAACAGGTTTCATGGAAGAGTTTTTCCACGGAACAAGGTGGGGCCAAGGAGTGGTTTGGAGATGTTTCAAGTGGATTACCTTTCCCTCAGATTATCGGGCATTAGATTCTTATAAGGAGAGTGACCTGGCTCCGTCATATATGCAGGGTTTGAGATTCTGTGACAATCTAATGCTGCCGAAAATCTGACAAGAAGCAGCGGTCAGGTGGTGATGCGAGCGATGGGGAGCAGCTGTAAAGACAGCTAAAACGTTGCTGGCTTGCTCCCTGCCACCAGTCATGTCCTCTCTTCCAGTTCCTAACGGGCCCCAGATTGGCCCTGCAGGGCTGGGGACCCCAGCATTATGGGATCTACTACACATCACCAAGCCTTTACTGCACTGCCCTGGATTTACTCACCTCAGGTTTTGGAGTTAGGGTCACTCATCATTTATTGAGGAGAACTACTAGACATGAAGAGAGAGAGCAGAAAAGGACAGATGAGCCAAAGCAGTGCTATATAAAGAAAAATATTCTTCCTCTTATTTTGCTTGGATCTACTTCCATGCTTGAAGTCATAGACATAGAGAGGCGTAGACACTAGAGTCCCTCTTCATCTCAGAGATTGCTCATAGCAACATGAAGGTTTCAGAATAATTCCTTCACTAGCATAAGTCATGATGTTTTTTTCCTCAAGAACTTCCCTATGGGATGTGCAAAATAAGCCTGTGATAAAGTAACCTTTTAAAGAATTTATGATTTTGAATAAAGCACTTGATGAGGTAGCATTGTATAGCAATAAACTCCTTTGGGACCACTTACCAGGGTGGTCGTGAGGATTAGCCAGGGTTAATATATGTGAAAACCTTGTGGTCAAGAGGAGAACAGTAGAAAAAGTTAAGAATTGATTTACTCATTCCTTCCAAGTCTAGCTCTGGAAAGAAATGAGGACCTATTATTTGTATTTCTTTTAGTAGCTGGTCACCTACATTTTGACTAGGAGCAGAGCAACTCAGATACTATCTGTGAGCATTTACTCTAATAGTCTATCTCTCCCAGAGGTCCCACTTTTGCCTTCAAGGTATAGGTGTGCCTTTGGAAAGCCTTAAAATGCATACTGCACATACACATACACACATGAACATACCCACAGATATGTAGCATGCATACACTGCTATTTTTTCTGATGATTTATTTGTGTCTTAGCATATTTAGAAAGTTAAAGCAGGTAGAAAAAATGAAAATAATCTTCAGAAATAATAATTGTTGAAATTATTGTACATTCTTCATCCTTATTTTCTAAGGATCACATACATTGTTTAAAGGTTGTATTTAAAGTATTTTTCACTTAACTATTTATTATGAGCACTTTTTCATGTTATAAAATTCCTTAGAATCATACTTTTGCAATTATAAATTAATGGATAGTGGTTCCATTGGAGGTAGCCATTTTGATTTACTTAATTCTTTTTGTTTGTTTACGTAGTTTGAAATTTTTCACTTAACAGGAGCATACCGATGGGGTGGATGAAGGATGGTCTGGTTTTGGAAGTCCCTGACCACCCCCCTCCTATTGGTTTGCAACAGAGTTAAACATACACCTACCAGATGATAGAACTACTGCTTAGATTAGGGGTCCTCAAACTTTTTAAACAGGGCCAGTTCACTGTCCCTCAGAACATTGGTGGACTGGACTATGGTTTAAAATAAAAAAAAAAAAAAAACCAAACTATGAACAAATTCCTTTGCACACTCGACATATCTTATTTTGAAGTAAAAAAATAAAATGGAAACAAATATGATATTTAAAATGAAGAACAAATAAAGTTAAATCAACAAACTTACCAGTATTTCAATGGGAACTATGGGTCAGCCTGCTTTTGGCTACTGAGATGGTCAATGTCCAGTTCCATATTTGTCACTGCTAGTCGTGAGAAGTGATGCAAGTGTGCATTAGTTAGTCTAGATTTGGTTGCAGATTTCAGATGTTTCATTCTGGAAAAAGTCTGTTCACAGACATAAGTGCTATCAAAGATGGTCGCCATTTTGAGTGCATGGTTCCTGAGATTAGGAACCTCTGAGAGGGGAGAGATACGTAGAATGACTTGAATACGTCTTTCAGAGAGTCACAATCCTGCAGTTCAGCAAGTTTCATTTGGTAAATTATATCCACATTTTCTTTCTTTCTTTTTTTTTATTTCAAAATACTTTATTCTTAAAACAGGTCACAACACTAAGTTTTTGGCCCATTCTGCCACTGTACAAGCTACAAATGCTTGCTGAGCAACAGAGGGGTGCTCTTTCATAGCATGTCTGAAAAGTGAATAAAAATCCATATAAAACAAATATTCAAAGAGTTTCCATGGGAACACAGATAAGTGTTCTAATCTTACATATTGCTGCATCTGTGCCAACCCTACTCTTACAAAGACATTTCAAAACTAGCAATAATTAAGTTAAATGGTCCCCCAAAATCCCTTAATTCAAGCTAAACTCACAGTTAACAGCTACAGAATGATATCTACACGTTAATACTAGCTGAAGCACAAGTTGCTGGGTGACATTTCATTCCACTTTCCCAAGCAAAAGACAGAGGGAGAGTGCCAACATCCTGCTCTTCTACTTTGGGTAGGTAGTTAGGGTCCTGGATTTGCTGCGCAAGTTGCCACGTCAGTCCTGACATCACATAGTAGATTGTCAGCCTCTGGAATCCATTGAAAGTAGAAGCAGCAGCTACAGTGTAAGGACCCATATTTTCAAAGGTGCCCACATGCATTTCTGGCAGGTCACAGCACTCAACTATGCAATCAAGGCCATCGCATGTTGGTCCCCATATGCTGGATGAATAATACTTCTCATCTCGTTTAGGTCTCTTTTGCAGAAGATGCTTTATATGAGCATGATCATAAAGGATGCAATTAAATGATCCATGTACTCCATCACTGATGTAATACATAAAGGTTTGTTCACTGGACTCATCTTCATCATCAGAGCCTATCTGTTCCTTTAATACAATTTTTTTTGGCAATGATATTAACTGCAAGTATGAAGGCTGATGCAACATAATATCTGCCTGGCTCAGCTATGATTCTCACTCCAGAGTCTGATGGAAAGTACTTGTCCAATGCTGGGTTGATTACACCAGTGATCTCTTCAAATCTAAGCTTCACATCCTCAGATTCAGGAAAGCTACCACCAATATCAAGGAGGTACATGCTGAAACCAACCTCAGCTCCCAAGTCAAAGACACAGCGGACATCAGAGATTGCCTGCACAAAGGTCTCAGGATCAGTATAGCCACTTCCTATGTGGAAGCTGACACCAATATTTAGCTCTTTTGCCCATTCCAAAAGAAGTCTGCTGGTTTTGAGTGTGGTGCCAAATTTAACACTGAGTTGACAGACTGCTTTGGAATCATCAGTGGCAATCCTCAAAACCAACTTGGCCTTTGGATGTGCTCTAGCAACTTTCATCAACTCGACTTCACTGTCAAAAGTCATCATCTGGACCCCATTATTGGCAGCATACTTAATTTGAGACACTTGTTTGCAAGGATTTGCATAGATAATCCTCTCTGGAGGCACCCTGAGACTTTGCACCAATTGCTAGCACAGTCAAATCCTGTCCCAATGGCAGTGAGGGTCTTCAGAATGGCTCTATTGTCATTACATTTGATTGCATAAAAGGGAGTGTGACACGAGAAAGAGCTTTTAGCCATCTTCCGTGTTTCTTCAGAATATCTCTGAGGTCTGCTACATAGAAGGCATCCTTTATCATCAGAAGAGGAAATTTCATTGATTTTTTTGATCCAGAATGTCCTTCACAGTAAAACCTTCATCAAGCAAGTGGCAGTCAAACTCTTCCTTACTAATGTTGTTCATGGTTTCTTGATGTTTCTTTGAAAAACTAAGAGACGGAATTTAAAGAAATACTTCCAGCTTCTCACAAAGGCAATTCTTCAGGAATTCTGAATCCCACTGCGTGTGTCCTCCAAACAACAGTGGAAACATTCTTAGAGCATCTGGGCGCTGCAGGCCAGCCCCATGGAGAAGCCAGAAAGCTGGAGCCACAAGAGCACTTGGCCGCCCCTGCCGCACCCTGTAGCGCCTGGCTCCCGCCTGCCTGGGCGGCGACTTCAGGGACTGACCTCTACATTTTCAATGTCAATAGAAAATGGGTTATGGAAAAGCTGTATGTCCTATTCATGGAGATGAAGCTCTTTAAATCTAAATTGGAACTCCTTTTGCAACTTTTCCAGTGAATCCACACGTTTTGTTTGGGAATGCAACCAATGGTTTTTCTGCTAACAGATTTTGCGGCCGGGGATGAATTGGCTGCTAAACAGGACAGGCAGCGGAGGCAAAAACACCCAGTGGGCTGTAGTTTGAGGACCCATGGTATAGTGAATACCTTTCCATGATTGAGGCACTAAGAGCCTGGGATTATTCTCTTGTGCTCTCCTGGTGAGTTCCTATGTCAACCTCCCCTCTCCTGCTCAGCATTCCAAGTCACACAAGAAAACAAACAACACTGGGCGGCGCCTGTGGCTCAAAGGAGTAGGGCGCCGGCCCCATATGCCAGAGGTGGCAGGTTCAAATCCAGCCCCAGCCAAAAAAAAAAAAAAAAAAAAAGAAAACAACCAACACTGCTGGCATATATACGTGCATGGTGTTCCTTCTTACATCCTATAAGCTCCCTCCATCATTCTGGTTTGCTAAAATCGAATTGTTTGATTGACTGAGGGGTTGCTAGGTGATTACTAAATATTTAAGCTAGTTCATGGCTAGTAATTGGCATTGCTGTTCAATCCACCAGGACTGTTCTCCTCTTCTTTGCTTTACTAACTCCTGCTCATTCTTTGATTCCAGTGTGTATGGGGGGGAGAATCGTTCTTTCTGGAAAGTTTTTTTGACCACCCACATTCCAGTTGCATTTAGTTGCCTTCCTCTGGACTCCCTTAATCTCCTTTCTCCCCATTTAACTCCAGCATTTCTACACTTTTCATATTTTATCATAATCCTGGATTTAATTGACTTACCAACTGCCTCTCCCAAGAGATATATTGTTGTTTTGTTTTGTTTTTGGTGCAGTTTGGCTGGGGCCAGGTTTGAACCCACCACCATTGGTATATGGGTCTGGTGCCCTACTCAGTGAGCCACAGGCACCACCCCCAAGAGATATATTGTTGATCCAATAGACATGTCTGGAATGAGAATGTCACATGTATATCAGGGTTTTTCTGAGGGGGCTATAGACCCTGGGGTGATTCTTACCTATACAATTGTTCCCTATACACACGGATCTCCAGTCTGGTAGTGAATGGAAGAATAATACATTGAGTGCTAAAAAAAGTGCTTAACTCTGATTCACACAGCCAATGATAGAGAGTATGCCATCTTCTCTGTTGTTTCCATGGTGTCTAGGATATAATAGCACCTCAGTAAATGTTTATTATACGCATGAGTGAATGGTTATGGTATATTCATTGAACATGTGGAAGAAAGAATGTCAGAAAAATGTCATTTCTCTTATTGTTAGAGCCCCCTTAAAATTTAACCAGGCTGGGTCATGATGCTTTCCATTAAGAAATAATGGAGACAGAGTCAACATCTGGGCCCAGGTGATCCTTTTTGCTGCCATCCAGAATATGTTAGCCTTTTATTATTCCTGGGTCTGCCTGATGTCTAGGGGCTAAAGGGTAGTGGCTCTCATATCCAAGTTCAATCTTCTCTACTATTAACCATTGACTTCAGTTATTATGAACCTATTGATAGATGAATCTCAGTTTCCATTGCCTGCCTTGTCGTATCCTTTAGAATAATTTGTGGGAGTGCTTGATTGGGATTCTGTGAGCAAGACCTACCCTAAGCATACACACCTTACCCTCTGCCATGTTCTGATAGACCTAATTGGCAGATACATTGGTCCTTCCTGGTAGGCTCTCCTTCCATTATTGGCCTTGTTTAAATATAATTTCTAGATCCCAAATTCTTAGAATAATAAAAAAGCATGATCTTTGAAATCAGATACAATGGGCATTGAAGAGTGTCTTCCCACTTGCTAACATTATCCCTGTGAGCCTAATCTTCTTATCTGTAAAAATGGAGATAATGATCAAGACCTTGTAGTTGTTTTAAGTGTACTGCTTACCATGTAATTGCTAAGAAAATGGCATTTTACCCATATTCCATCTCAGTGTATTGACTTTTGTATTTAAAGAAGGCATTATTGACTTCTTTATCTCCCATACATCATTTACTTTGGAGAACTTTCCTAGATGGGGATGGTGGTTTGCTTCCACGGCTGACCTTGACCACATCATTATCAGAACTTCTGAACTCTGGTCATATGGCTACCTGGTTCCCTTACTTAGAGAATCCAGGCCCCATGACCTCCAACATAATGTCTTCTTCACTGTACCTGCAATCCTGCCTTCCCTTTCCAACTCTGGCTCAGTCCCAGGATAGAAGGAAAATGCAAAGGACTGAGGCAATATTTCAGCGACAATACTTTTAGCATAATCCATAGCTTCACTGTCCTGGGAAGTAGTACGAAGGCACTTTTGCACACACTCTTCCAATCCTACCTCCATCTACCATTCTCACCCCTGGTTCTAAGAGGTTAGGGCAGTATATTTGGGTGTCATATGTCATGACAATATCTCTCTTTGATCTCCCAGGGCACTTAGGCATTCATTGTCTGTGCATTGCTTTAATTTATATAATTATGTTCTTCTGTCTGTGCATTTCATGTATGACTGAAGTATGCCAGTCATAAATCACTCAAGATAAGACTAAGCTCTTTGATGGCAGAGCTATAAATGTATAGCTCAGTGCCTTGTCATGACCTGAGAATTGCTGATTTAGAGAGCAGAACTATAAAGGAAGTCAATGAAGGAAACCAAGGAGAAGCGAGAGAAGCAGGAGAAAAGAACAGCAAAATGGAGTGGTAGAAAACTCAGGTGAGGAGAGTTCAGGAGAGGTGGCCCATAGGATGCACAGTAATTTGGAGGGCTTTGGGTACACTTCATGCAGAATGTAGGACTCTGTATTTTAACAAGCATCACAGACAATTTTGATGCTGGTGGTCCCCAAATAAACAGTGAAATCTCTTGCTAGTAAAGTAGCATTAGTAATCTGGATTGGTAGTTTGACAGTTCAATCACACTTTCATGGTCAGCTAAATTTCCAGGTCATAAAGAGAGCTGGAAGGACCCTTACAGGGATGATCTACCAATGCTACTCAATGGGGACATTGTTAGAATTTCGGGTGGGACATTCTTTGTTGTAGGGCACTGATATACCTGTGAAATATCAGACATGTAGCATACTTTGTTCCCATCAACTAGACACCAGTAGCACCCCCTTAGTCATTATAATGATCAACAAAACCCTCACCCCATATGTTTCCTTATGCCTCCTAACCCCTTAGGAGTACTGTCACCACTGAGAACCACTGCCAGTGTAACCTTCATTCCGTGTGGGAGGGACTGAAGTGGGTCTTCAAAGTCTCACAGTGAGCAAGTTTTTGAAGAAATGTACTCTCAAGTCAAATATCCTTCATCCTATATTTCTGCAACCACATTTAGAAACCTAAATTCAGGCTTGGCTCTCTGGTCAGATGGTCAGCTTTATTGTAAAAGACAGAGACCACTTTACTAACTCCCCACTGATTCTGACGGCATCGAACACGGTATTGGCCACGCAACAGGCACCTCCTAGATGCTCATAAAACTTTCTGTGGGGCTCACTGAAGATGAACAGGATCAGAATACTGCCTAAGCCATAGGCCTTCTTTCAGGAGAGACTGGACCTTTTGTTTAGACTCCACTTTGAAGAGAAACATTAATCATTAGCATATCCTTGGTACATCAAGAGCGTTCATCTGGACTCTGAGCCCCATTAGAGTGCATGTACCAGGAAGGCAGGGAATTTTGCCTTTGTTCATTCTTTTTTTTCTTTTTATTAAATCATAGCTGTGTACATTAGTGCAATAAAGGGGTACAATGTGCTGGTTTCATATACAATCTGAAATGTTTTCATCAAACTGTTTAACATACCCTTCATGGCATTTTCTTAGTTATTGTATGAAGACATTTGTATTC